>JZKD02S0515196.1:757735-770538 GCA_000966675.3 Picea glauca
GCTTCTTCAAAGAAAATTTATAGCTCAGATTCAATTTGTTTTTGTTCCTTGTCTTCATTTTGTTGTTTTTGGAAGGCCCAAGGTTTTACTTTCTCTTTGATCCTTTTCATATTTTCTACCAACTGAAAGGTTTCTAACTGATGACTGTCCTAGTGAAAGGGTATCCAATTCTCTTTTACAAGATTAATAAAAGAGTCATCCTCTAACCAAGTCTTGTTAAATTTGAAATGGTTGGCTAGCTTCTTTGAGCCATGTCTAAATTCCAAGAATATTAGGTAATGATATGAGATACCTCCATATTCGATCCATTGTTTCATTGTTAGTTTCTTTTCCAACAGGGAATAAACTATCATAAAATGATACAACCTTTTAGAAAGTCCATCCTCCCCCACCCTGTTTTTTCTCCAAGTTGGTTTGAGAAAGATGGGGTCTAGGTCAGTTAGTTTGCAATCAACAAACTTTTGACCAAAATATCCTTCCAATGGGTCACTTATAGCATGTAAACCCCCGAATTTTGAAGGTCCCAGGGAGAAGTTTAAATCTCCCCCTAAGATCACCAATTGATTATTTAGAAAGGAATTAGTAAAAAGAGTATCCTAGTAAGGTTTTTTGTTCTAATAAGGGCCATAGACGTTTAGGATATGTATATCTTCCCTTAACTCAGAGGTCAACACGGTAATTCCTAGTCCGGAGTCTATATCCCAAACATTTATGAATTGCATTGTCTGGGTATTCCATCTTGTTGCCAATCCCCCTGATCTTCCCAAGGCATCCAAAGTTTAGAACTTACATCCAAGAAGTAGCTACTCCAAACTAGATTTTACCTCTTCTCTTTCCCCTGGGGTTTCTTGTAGTAGTAAAACATCAGAGTGTTTCGAATAAATCACCCTTTTTAAAGCTGGTTTTTTTAGGGAACAGACCAAACCCCTGCAGTTGAAAGACATGCACTTCATCTCGAAAACTTTCCTTGAGGCCTCACTACTTTAAGTGACCTTTCAATCGACTATTGTTTTTCGATCAGAAGGTTTATCCTGGCTTTGGATTGATCTTTTGAGATCATGGATTTTCTCCCATGGCCTCCTCTATCCAATGACGAGATCATTTCCTTTCCCATCCCTCTCGAGGGTTTGGTTTCCTTCTGGGATCTAAGAAAATAAAAAAATTTCGAAGTCTCGATAGGAAGGGAGGATGAAGAAGAATCATATTTTGTGCAATAGACTCACTTTGGCTAAGGTGGATCACCCAATGAAAAAACCGTCTTGAAGGTGTTCGAGCCTCTATCGGTCTGTGAAGAGGGATCGGTATCTAGGGACAAGTTTTTGAGAGCCTCTAACTACTCATTACCTTCTAGAGTAAGACTTTTAATTAAAATAGTAATAGGAGGAGAAAGAGGTAAAGGATTACCCGAGACCAGGTTCCTTGAGTTTCCCAAGCTGACTTTGATAAGGCTTGAAGGCTCAAATCCTTCCACCTCTTTTCTAGGAAGAGGTTTGTGGCTTTCTTGTTGACGTCCTTCTTGGGGTGAAACTGAAGGTTGCTTTAAGTACACTGAGTCTTGTGCTTCATCAATTGTAGCACATGTGTGTCTTCTCTCCTCCTCCTGAATCACTCTCTTCCCCTTTTCACAATAGTGAGTCCTTCCTATGATTCTTAAAGGTAGATGGAAGTTCATCACCAAATTCCCATACTGATGACATTTACGACATCTAAACGAGACATTTTCATAATCCAAAATATGTGAGTGGGTATAGCTTCCCCAACTCAAATCAATTTCTTCCCCTAGCCCTTCTCTAACATTCAAATTGACTAAAATCCTTGCCACTTTCCTTTGTTTTGTTTCTTCAAAGGATAAATCTTCTTCCAATAAGTCCCCCAAGTAATTCCCTATTTCTTTGAAGTAATCAAAGGACGAAAATTGTAGCGGCAGTGCCTGAAGACAAACCCAAACCAGGATTTTATCCATTTTTTCTCATCTAGCATCAAAAAGGGGGCTCCATGGATTTAAAAAGAGAGGGGAATTGTTAACACTCCAATTTTTTTCAAGTACCCATTTTGCATGATTTGGTTGAAGAAAGTTAAACACAAACCAGTTCCTGTTTAATTCAATGATCTCTAGGGCGTAGCCAATATGTTATTTCCAAGCGGAATGTGCCCAGTTAATGATGGATTTGTGTGCAAAATATCTACCACTTTCTCTCCTGACTAGGGTTTGGTTTTCCATTTGAATAACATGATTCATACCTACCTTCTCCCCGAGAATGATATTCCCCATTTTACCTTTGGTTTTTAAACCTTTCCTTTTTTGTCTCTGTCCATCACTGAATTTTCTCCTTTGATCCCAAGGGCCCCCGAAATAGGTTGTAGTCCTATGGGAAGTCTGAGTAAAACCACATATGTCCTCGAAGAAACGCCATTGTTCTTGAACGTTAAGGAGAGATGAGATAAATCCATTAGTGGGGTTAGTCTTGGAAAGATCATCCAATACACCAGGGAGTCGAGAACACAAGCTCTCTATTATACTCTACTCTGCAACTACTTTTGAGTGGGGCTTTGACCCATGTAGATTTACTCCACTTCCAGGGTCCTCCTAAATAGAAGGGGGTGAAGAAAGCATAAAAACCCCTTCTATCTGTGAGATCCGATCAAAATATAGATCATCTTGGGGGATAAGGGAGGGAGGAATTCCTCCTTCTATGTGCATATGATCAAAGGGCGAGAACTCCAGGATATCCCCAAAAAAACCTTCAAAAATCTCATCCCTCAAGGAAGGATGAAAAAAAGTATGTTGAACCGACTTAAAGGAGGGAGTTATTTTTCAAAAGTTGGGTGTTGAGACTGAATTTTAGTCCTCTCCTTCCCCACCATGCAATCCCCCAAACCTCCACCTTTTCCCAACCATATCTCTTCTTCGCTCAGTTGGTCCCCTGTGGTGGCCACATGGACTGAAATCTCCTCCATAATGGCTCCCTGAAACTTCACGTCCACCATACCTTGTGCTAGGCAGAAAAAGAGTTAGGAACATCGCAAAACCTTCACTACCTCACTAAGAATAAGTCGGTAAAAGAAAACCCCACCTAAGGTCCCTCAGACAAACCTCCCTTCTTAAAAACTAACCATGAGTTTATGACTGCAAACTGTAGATCGAGAAAACTAACCTCAGTCTCGGACCCCAGTTGGGACATCTACTATAGAATCCATCATCACCCCCAGCCCTTAAGAAGCCCATTATATAGAGTTTTTATTTATAACTATATCACAAATTTTGTGGCAAGTGGAGAAAAAGGAAATTTTAGAGTGTTATTAGTAGGAGGAAATAAGAATTGGTATGTATGTATGTATAGGCTCGAAGGTTAGCTCAAGTGGTTTGAATTACCAAGTGGAATCTATATTGGCCAAGGAGGTCACAATATCGAATCCACTTGGGACCCTTGGGGTTAGGAATACATGTACACCGATGGAATTAACCTTGAACACCATTCACAAAATGTGAGAAATCACTTGGTTGATTTCCCCAAGTTTTCTATAAAAAATAATTATAATAACACACACACACACACACTATTCGAATATAGACTAATAATAAAAGGTGGGGAGTGAATCAGTATTAGTTTGTTCTAACAATTTTAACTTTCATTAAACATACCAGAGATTATGATTCACAAAGTAGATAACTAACCATGTCAACAAAATCACAATACACATATATTTTACATGGAAACCCAAATGGGAGAAAACCACAAATAAATTATTTTATAAAATAATGTAGGCACCAACCTGCAGTTGTAATTCTTGTAGGAACCAACCTGTAGGAGACACCAATATCCTCTTTTTGAGAACCAACTCAACAATTATATTTGTAGGCACCAACCTATAGGAGACACCGATCACCTTGACTGATCACCAACTCAATAACAACATGTATAGGCACCAACCAGATTATCCCTTTCCTTCATCTGCATATTTTTTCTTCTTTGTTTTGTTATTTCCACAAGTTTATTTTTCCTAGAAACTCTCAACCCTCCTTGGACGAAGCACAATTCCTTTTTCATTCTTTCATATCCTCAAAACTCATGGTTCCAAATCCTCCCTCTCATTTCCTTTTCGGAACCATTTCACTTATAAGCCTCAAAGCCTATGTTATCTTACTTTTTATCCCCCCTCATTTACTCTTCCACCACACAACTTCGATCCCTCACATAAATGGTTTTTATAGATATTAAGCGCCCAAATATTTGTCCACTACCAAAATGTGTTCAACAAGTCGACTCTAGGTCCCTCGATTCTCCATTAAATATGGCTGCAAGAAATCCTTCAAAATGGTACAAACCCCCTTGATTTCATGTGTGATCTATTCTCATACCACAACACAAATTACATCTCTCAACTAGCATCGGATCTGATCCATGAAAAAATCTTGATCGTCGATCCTTTCTTTACCACAAAAAAAACTTTGTCACTCAACAACCGTCGGATCTAGTCTTCTCAATTAAATCTCAATTGTCAATTTTGTTTTCTAGTCTTATGAACATGCGCCAAGACTTCAAACACATGGCCACCATTGGATTCTTTCTCTGAATTTCCATCATCGATCTAGCTCCTCGTTCTCTGGATGTTGGAACCACTAGGGCATTAGGAACTGGCCCACCAGGGATACTTCCCTTTTCTCCTCACAAAACTCTTCTCCTGTTCTGATCTAGTCCATCCATTGACCAGTAGGTCCATTGGGATACCATCTTACTGGGCCCACCGACCATCAACTTTTCATCCACAAACATTTTTCCCTGATCTGGTATGGAGCCTTTCACACGAAACCATGCCATTGGACTTATCGGGCCATTGACCCATCAAGCCCCTAGTTCTTTCAACCATACACCTTCAAACTTCTAACCTTATGGTATATTATATGACATCGCACAGTATCCACATGGACTATTGTACATCTGTACACTGGGTAACGTAGCTACTATCATATTTGCTTGGTTGCTTTCGTGGTTTTGATGTGGTGGGTGACATGGAATTTCCACCAAGTGGTCGACCCACCGGCCCCATATGACCTTCAAAACTTCATCATTGGACTTTATAACTCAGTCTGGTATGGAACCTTTCCTTCTAGGTTCCACCCATCAGGAATCAACCCTACATGCCCACACCTTCAACTCCTTATCGGTGCTCTGATCTTATGATCTGGTGTGGAACCTTGTTCCATGTTTCACCTATCAAGCCTGTCGAGTGATCGACCTAATGGGATATCAGGCCCTCAATACTTCACCCTCATCCTTTTTTTTTTACCATGTATATTGTTGACACGTCACAGGATACATCACACTAACATAGATTCTATGTGGCTCTCTGTGTTGACTTGGCTTCTTGCTTGGCAAATGACTTGGCTTCCACGTGGATGAACATATTGACTGTGCACTAGGTATTATGACTATTTTCGTGCTACTTTCATGATTTTTCCAAGATATTTTTGTGGCATCGTGATTGGTTTTTTGGGTAAAGGGTTCCCAGAAATTTGATGCTACAATGATGTTCCACTTGGTCGGTATCCAATGTGTCGATATCGGATCATAGGGGAACTAGGGTATCAGGACCCCAGACACTTCAACAATTCATTTTAAACATATGGCCTGGTACTCCGGTATCCGGTATACATTGGTCCCCATGGTATAAAAATTAGCATCGCATGCAGGGTTCTACGACTTTCCCATTTTTATTTAAACTACATAATGTGGATTTTTCATTATAAAGCCTTCAAACACAATTTTCATTGTGAATGTGGGATTAATCGTCGTCTACATTTCTTTGGTCTGGTTAACTGAGACTTCTCTTACCTGGCTTAATGCTACTCATTTCATGTGCTTCCTTTGTGCCAACGATCCTCTACAACTTGTAATTGCTCAAACTCTACACCTCCTTGATCTCAATCCTTTTTTCTTCTTACATCATTTACACAGGGTAATGACAGTTAGTCTCCCCTGCCTGTGACATCCATGGTTTTCATAGTCTTTGACATCAATGAAAACATAATTCAACAATACCCCCCTTTTTCATTGGTGGCAACACATTCTTAAAATTTGTGAGTTTATGCAAGTCTCCCCCTGTCTCTGTACTCTCCCCCTTTGACATCAATAGCAAAGGGATACCATCTCCCCCTTGCACTATTCTCTTCATTATTTTTTCTTCCACCAGCAGTCATCCTTTCCTTCTACTACTCCCCTGAGCTTGTGCTTCTCCATGAAGCTTTCTAAAGTAACTGCCCCTGTGAATGTGCTCATGTTTTTATTTTATTTTATGTATCACTTCCTTATTGATGCACTCTCCCCCTGAGATTTTTTTTTTCTATGATCCCAACAAATTTCAACTAAAGTTGGCATACCTTAATTAGAGATGGGGATGACTCCCATATTTTTCCTGAGATACTCAATTATATCTTTGGGTAGTGGTTTTGTAAATATGTCCTAAATTTGTTCCTTTGTTGGCTCATATTCCAATTTTACAACCTGTTCTCTTAGAAAATGGTACTTGATAGGTATGTGTTTTGTTTTTGAATAAATGATAGGGTTATTAGAAATGATTATTTCACTAGTGTTATCACATAGTATAGAGATCGGTTGTTTGTAATTAATCTGAATTTTTTGTAAGGTATGCTTCATCCAAATAATTTGTGTGCAATAGGCTATTGTTGTAATATATTCATCTTCTATAGTTTACAGAGAGATTGATGATTGTTTTTTTCTCAACCAGGAAACTAGGAAATTTCCTACAAAGAATGCACCTCCACTTGTGTTTTTCAGTCATCTAAACTGTTATCACTAAAAATGTGTCCGCAACATTACACATAATGGTTAAAGAAAAACATCAATTCCAACAGCAATTAGTCCACCGACAACACCAAAATCCATCCAAAATGAAAAAAATTATATACTTGGGTCAAAAATCAAAGTGCACAAATTCACCAAAGGAGGTGTGCGCATAATGCGTAGGCTAACACAGGACTCAGCACACACTATGTGAAAAATGCATGATTGTCTACTAGAAAATCCATGCACTTTTATGAACTATGAATTTATGGATCTTATCGACCCTTCAACCACTTCTAGTTCGATCCCCAACACGATTTGACACTCATATCTGAGTGAAATCTATCTTGGAGGTTGGTCAAGGGCTATAGGGTGCCCTAAAAGGCCCCTTTTTCACACTATGAACCAATTATATCTTTCCATGAATGGATGTTATCAATATGTGCCATGGGTGTGCTAAGAAAATAAGATCTTCAAGGTATTGGTATGCTACAAGAATTCCTCTTTGAGAATCCTCTTTTCTCCTCGAAGCCTTCAAGCACCATTGCAATAGGTCATTCCACTCACCTCTTGAGGGAATAAGCATTGTATTTATTCACCATTATCATTTCTTCCATTGTATGAATAAAATAGCTCTCAATTAGGGAACTCAAGATCCCTCCAAATGAGGAAGAGGGGACTCATAAGTCTCTGCCTTTCTCTACAGTGTTTAGCCTATCAATCTATTGTTCCATTAGTAGTTATATGCTGGTCAATTTTTTATTTTCATGGTTCTAGTTTCTCAAGTTTATCTAACATTTATTTCTTAGTCAGTTTTAGTTGTATTTCTTTGTTTTCATGTGTATTTTGTTTTTTTTAACCAACTCACAAACTTTTGTCTTGTTTAGCTGGCTTAACTAAGCATGCAAGTGTTGTGTTTTTGCTCAGCCAAGTGACAAAACCAACACAACAGATTGGAGACCATATTGGGGATCAATATCAAATTCATCCATATTTAAGTCTTGAGAACACTTCATTTTGATTTTTTTGACATGCAGGTACCAAGACCAGCCTAGCCCAACCTGCCAAAGTCAAAATTCAGAGTTGAGGAAGCAGTATTTCACTTGGAAATTTCTTCCCCAATGCATGACAGGAAGTGTGTGGCTTTCAAGGTGCACAGACATGCACTCTGTGCATTGTGTGCTAAATGAGTTTCATTACTCTGCGCATTGTGCACCCTCTACGCACCTGTCAGAAATGTAGCCCACACATAAGTCTAGTTTTTTCAAATTGTAAGGGTTTTTATGAATGGTTTGAGAGCCCCTAGCCTTCATATTTTTATCTTCCTGCACTTTGTAAGGAAACTACACTCCACTTAGAGTTCTTTCTCATAAGAAAGGTTACCTAACATAAGCACATAGGGGTAAAAATGAATCACTATCCTTCTCTTTTTCTTTGTTGCCACATGGATGGCTCATTTTGATTTTAAAATTTTAAGTTGAAGTTATTTCTTTTCATACCACAATCACCTAAGTTGGGACTAGAAGTTAATTTTAACCCCCAAGTATGCTCTTCCCCCATACCCTAGTGTGATCTCGAGAATCAGAAAGATGGTTGAAAGGACATTTCATATCCCTTAACAAAATCATTTAGGAGAGGAAAAAGCCCCCCTAGGGCTCCTCTTAGTCTTTGGAAATCATCTTAAATATTTGTAAGGGCCCATACATGCCCACATGTTTGCAATATTAGGATAGTTTCTATCAATATTTCTTAGTTTAGATCACAATCTAGGGAAGTTTAAAGATCAAGTAAAGGGCCCATACATGCCCACATGTCTACAATTCTAGGACAGTTTCAAAGCTTTCTTAGTATAGACAACATTTTAAGAAGTTTAAAGGATTTGTAAGGACCCATATGTCCACATTGCTAGTTCTTTAGGGATTTAAATATTCTGCAAGGTTGTACCAAAGACACATAGTAAGCTAGGTAAGAATATTTGTAAGGACCGCAGGAAGTCCACATGTTGCAATCTCACACTTAACTTATAAAAATCTTTGCACACTTTTCACTTTCTTGCACACAAAGCCACTCCTCACACACATAAATTTATATTAGAATAGTGAAGGTCGAAGTAGGATTTCTCCAAAGTAATTATGAAATATCTGACTACTTCTTTGGAAACTATCCACACCAAATTAATTCAAACGAGGTTGGTCCATGACTTCAATCTCTCAGCCCACCACGCCTAAAAAAATTCTAAAAACGCACTAAATTTTCCTCCACAGGAGGTGCCAAAAGAAATTTTGTAGTCTAGGTAGGACCTTAGGGGTAAGCATCCAAATAACCCCCCATTATCAGGTTCTCACATCTTTAAAACAATAGAAGTTGAGAATAGGGATCTTTCAAATCATCCAATTCAAGTGTTCCTACACCATAAGGCAGGGATATGCCCATGAAGGATTGAAGGTCGAGGTCTGGTTGTTCTGTGCATCTCTCCTTGAGTCACCCAACTCTTGTGAGGGAATCCAGCCCGTAACCCATTTTTTAGGCCGAAAATCTAAATTTCACACTTTGACTGAGGTACTTAGTGGCCAAACTTAGGATATCCACCCAGGTAGCGATTGTGGGTTGCAATCGCACCTTGATCATATTTTTTGTGGCTATTGGGAAATATTGCCAGCTCTTTTGAGATATGCACCCTCTACCCCTCATTATAACTGATTACTTCAACCTTCACTAGTTCCACTTTTGGTGGCTCCAGACCCCACTATTGAGTGCTATTGGAAGGCCCAGTGCTAAATTGAGAGGAAGGACGATAGGTCTTTTAGAACATGATAATTTGTTTTTATTGTTCCCCCACGCAAAAAAAATACACCTATCCACATGTTTTTTTATTTACAATTGATTTGTGTATGATGTTCATTTGATTACATGCAATTGTGAGTTATATTATTTTGTGAAGTTCAAAAATATACAAATCCCTTGTTCATTTATTTATCTCTTGTCACCATTTGAACACATTCACTTTTCTAGTTGGAAACCATAGGCGAACCACAGAATCCACGTCGTTCTAAACTCTTGCACAGTATCCCTCCTATTCTAGGAGGAGTCCCTAGTCTTGCCAACTCACTGTCTCAACCATATCACACCCCCGTGAGTGCTATTGTTTTAGGATCAACTTTACTTGGTTCCACTTTTCTTGGGTAAAATACCCAAGGTCATCCATCTATTAGTTCTCCTCCAAAAGGAGGCGGGGGTCAAACTTATTCTCAAGGGAGAAGTACAAGCCCACCAAATCCCTCTCAAGGGACAGGTCCATTACCTAATCACACAATGGCTGGAACTGATCCTCTGCCAAATCTCCCTATTCCATACTTAGAATCCCTCAACATTCTTGATTTGACCAAACTCACGAATGATCCCATTTTACATGACCCCACATGGCCCAATATGCCTACCAAATTGCCTTCAGATATTCCAAAGTTTGAAGGAAAACTAGAGGAAGATCCTATCAACCATGTAATGGCCTTCCACTTATGGTTCTCTTCAAACAACATCATGGGTTAGTCCATCCTCTTAAGTTTATTTCAAAGCACCCTCACGGACTTGTCATCCAAATGGTATGTGGACGAAAAATACGGGTCCCATGTGACATTTGAATCATTTCCCAAGGCCTTTTGTCCTTTTTCTAGCTACCAGATCATCATGATACTGGCTTAGAACTTCTCTCTAATTTCAAACAAACCACTTCTATCCATATAGTCGACCACATCAATGAATGGTTTCGGCGACATAGTTTGTGCAAATTCGAAACCACCAAAGAACAACATCTCGATTGGTTTCTCAAATCACCCGTCTTTGTTATTGCCAAGGATGTACCATCCACTTTTCCTCAATCAGAAGAGGAATCTATCAGCAAATCCCAATAGTTTGACCTCATCTATTCTCAATAGGGTTACTTATACACAGTCTTTCCTGATGCACCCAGACCCATACCATTTGGACAGGACAAACTTGGGATGTCCCATGCTGCAGATGGGTTGATTGGTTCTATGACCCATCTCAAGACTTATGGACACTCATCACCCACTTAAGGTGCACATCAATATCCACAACCATATGGAGGGATGTCTTATTACCCTTCTCCCACTCACCAATAGTCATATCCTGTTGCTACCCCTCCACCAATGGGAGGACCCCCACTAGTACCCATGATGAATATGGTCTCTCAACCAAGTACAAGTTCACCCTCCACCCCCGCATATAACCTCAACAATAGTGGAAGTGCTTCAACTTCCTACACGCCATATGGATCGTCTCCACAGAACAATTCATATTTTACATTTCTTGGTCCTCCACAGCTAGTTGTTTCTCCACCAAGACAACCACATGTCGATGTTAACTTTGTTGAACCCTCTCCCATTCAACAAGTTCATACTTTCGAACAATTGAATATGGAAAATCTGTCCCAGCAGTCGAATAATGCCAGGAAGAAAGGGAAAAATCAAAACAATAACAACCTAGGACCAGGAGGAAATAACCCCCAACAAAATCGTCCCGTTGGGGGAAACCAAAATCAAGGCAAACAAAACCCCCAAGGGGGCACCAATAACAATCAACCACAACAAGGGAAGAACAATAAACTCATAACTAACTTCCCTTTCACTCTATGTGGTGAATATGGACATTATACTCACCATTTCCCCTAAATTTCCAATTTCAAACAAATGAAAGAATCCATGAACACCCAACGCCCTCCAGCGTTGCCTACCCCTCAATAGTCCCCAAAACATTATTTGAAACCACTGCCTTCAGCCATTTTTAAAAACCATATTCCACACCAAGGTGTGATGAATACCCAACAGGAGATAATCCCATCCCCACCACAAATGGGTCAGTATCAAAACCCGGGTCTTAATCAACCTGGAAATATGACCGATCTCAATATCCTCCTTACTAGCGAAGAAGAGATTCTTATGAAAACATGTGGTTGTCAATATGGTGTTCCCCTTAATCTACCCCAACCACCTCAAAAGCAACTCCAACTACAACTGGACAACAATTTATGATTCTACACCCTAACACTGAACCAAACCCTTGTATATTGTGCATGTCATTACAACGGAATGTATATAACCCTCATGCTAGGGCATCCCATAACTACAGTTTGATCGATGATGTAGCACAGTATCCTATAGCCATGTATGTATTGGAGGTCCTCCAAACCTATCCATCTCAGTGGAAATCCTTTCTTTCCACCTTGGGAGTAGTCGACCCAGCTAATACTTGACTCATCACTTTTGATCTAGATAGAGGAGAACCATGCCTCCCCACTCTCGTATCTTTTCAGATCCCAGTTAAGATCTTGAACATCACAATTCATCAATGCATCATCAATGAAGGTTCATCCACATGCATCATTTCCAAAGTAGTATGGAAAAAACTTGGCTCACCGGAGCTAGTACCATCTTCCATCACCCTGATAGCTTATGATGGTCACCCATTGTCCCTTGAAGGGTGCTTCCAAAATGTCCCTGTATAACTTGGGGGGAAAATCCATCCTCATTGACATTGAAGTTATCGACAACCCACTTGATTACAATATCTTGTTTAGACGTAGCTACATGTATGCTATGAAGGCGGTAGCCTCTTCTGTGTTTCGAACAATGATGTTCCCCCACAATAGGAAAATCGTCATCACTGACCAACTTACACATTACGAGCCCAATCATTTCATGAATAATGATAACATTCGCCCCCTTGTCCGCACTATCGTGGCTGCTTTTTCGGTCATCGACATGGGCCCTGTAATATTCAACAACTCATCGTTGTTGGGGGCATATCATGGAGCACCACCTCTCCTACACCTTATTATTTCAGCACAGGTATGTGTACTATATTCTAATGGAACAGATATCAGAGACAATACTCTTCTCACAGAGGCCCCTCCCCACATCATAGTTCCACCAGTTGAAGAAATATTACCTCAGGAATTCCCTGAGAGCCCCAATGCACCACTTA
>JZKD02S0515196.1:796554-817220 GCA_000966675.3 Picea glauca
AAACGTCTGCACAAATCCTCCAGCATGACCCTAACATCTCCCTATGGCTCTCTCATTGGTCCAGCACCAGCGTCATCTCGTTGTTGCCTCTGTCCAACCCTCAAATCTACAGGCACTTGTTGAGTTGGCCCCCGACGAGTTGGCTCCCTGACAACCTTTGCCTCTTGTCCTTGGGGTCCCACATCTACAAAACAACACCAGAGATAGTGCCATCATCCATATACATATATAATAAATGATATCTATCAAAATTTCAAAACATAAAACTACAACACATACCTCATTGGTTCCAGTCCTCCCCAAGAGGTAGCACCATGTCTGGATCATGTCGATAGTCCATACCCGCATATGGATATCTCATGATAACATGTGCAATCTAGTGGCACACTCGAGACACTGTGGCCTTGAAATAGTGGCCACACTCCCCACCTCCATGTTGGTCCAACATGTGGGTTGAACACATTATTCATGGCTCGCATTGCCCCACTAGCTCTAGTAGAAGCCTCAGGCACAACAGAGGCACCCTCTCCAAGAACGAGGCCAGCAGAATGGAACTGAAAGAAAAATCACCAGATTTGTCTCACCGACACAGATTCAATTGTGCCATCATCTTGGTGTGCATCATCACCCCATGCAAATAGGTCCCCATCCAGGACCTGCTCCACCACCCTTAGTTGACCACCAGTGATCCATTGAGTACCCAAGGAACTGTATATCCTCACCACCATAGTTGCAATACACTCATTCCTTAGGTTATCAATGGCCTTGATACGGATGACCGAACTTGACATAGGGTTTGACCTAGTACATTTCTGATCTTCCATGGTCTCCACCTGATTCTCCCTAGGTATATGGGGATCAACATTCAGGGCCATACCATGGAATGGAAGCCCCATCAAGAAGTATACATCCTCTGTAGCAGATAATTTCAGTTGCTCCCACCTCACAATGAAGCACTGCAGATCAGTGATCCACATCCCAATCAGGTACTGTAGTAGGAACTCATGTGATCGTATCAAGGGGAAGTCAAAGAACTTGAGCAACTCATAGGTTTCCAAGTGTCTCTGCACGCCCGACTGCTCCCTCACAACCTCTCGCAACCGGTCCCAATCACGCTCTCTCCAATATACCAGCATCATGATATGTGTTATGTTGATCACCTGCATCCACACAGAAACATTTGATTAGCCTCATCAACCATCAAAAATCATAAAATATCAAAACTCACAACCCCTTAGCCTTCCCACTGTGCACGGATTTTCCCTAGACAGTTGTGCACCTATACGCACTTTTCTTTCATACAACTACGCACTAATGTGTAGTTGTTTCAGAAATAGTCATGCATGAGTGTGTATCTATCAGTCAGACAGGCATGCATCTCATGCACACCTGTTTGTCCCACCCTCATGCCCACATGTGCAGTTGTATTAAGCACAACTGCACATTATATGTAGGAAACGGGGTTATACTCGCACACATATGCGTGGGTATTCTCCTTTTTCCCGTGCATTGGTGGGCCCCTACCCTTAAAACCCCCTGTATAGCCCTTCATACTCCCCTACCTACAAACTATAAAATTCACAAACTGTAGGATCACAGGACCACTAACCTCTCTCTTGCCACTCCCATATCACTAGCCTCACACTCCCGCAATCTCTAAATCTCCACACAGCTATCTCATCAGCTCAGCAACACTGACGGGTACAAATGAGGTGGCATTGTGGGCCCACAAGCCATATACAGTCCCTTTTTCCCAACTTCCACACTCTGTTACAGGAGCCTAGAGCCTATGTTTTCTGATCCATTCTCAGCCATGGGATCCTGATCCCACCATATACACATTCACATTCCCCAGTTCATCATCTTCACTTATCCCCCGAGGAGATTTTTTCTCACATCACGTTTAGGTACGCATTCTCACTTTCAGTTTTATTAAATAGATGTTATATGATATTTCTCATCATATATTGTTCACGGAAAGTATTTGGTTTTCTTGTGTGCAATTACTTGTTCATCAAACTTTACAGCCTCTTCAAGTATATGTTCGACACTTGCATGTAATTATTCCCTCTGTAAATCAATTTCATATCCCAGTCAAACCCTCTGACATTTACCTTTAGGATCCCTACATTCGGCTCTGCAGTATCTTCACCTCTACCTCATTTTGGTATTGTCATACGATAGCACTCTCCCCCACATGATTTGTCCCATTCATAGTCCCCTTGGTAACTTGACACTCAAGTTGATTTCTCCCCCAAGGGATGGGAGTCTCGATAGTATTATGCACTTCCAAGAATGAACCCCATACTTCTTCTCATCATATTGATAACCTTCCCAATGGACTCCCAAGTCATATCATCTTGGTTCTATTGACTGCAGCTTCGTAGTTCCATTATCCCTCCATCTCATCCACCATCAGTTTTTCCATTTGCATATTATCCTCCATCCATTTCCCTAATACATAAACCCACCCATGGGCTCCCCACCCTCCACCTGTTCTCTTTCACAAACTTGTGCCCTAAACAGGCCAATCCATATTTCGTTGGGGCACCCATTTCTGTATTTGTATACTCGACCCAAATTATTATTTATTTCTTTAGTAATTGTATAAAGCCTTTATTTCCAACATATACATAGCTTTTTCACCGTCATCCTTGATGGCCTTCGTTTCCCTAGCAAAGTAACCCATGTTTCCCTTGGTTGGGTAATCCACCCTTTTTTTCATATCATTAACAAGCCCTGAGTATCCCAAGTCCATGTACCCGCAATATCTGAGTTTTCCCACTTTGTTATCCTCTAGCATAGTTTAAACCCATATCTAGTCGTCCCCCTTATGCTAGATTCAGTTTTACGATTGTTGCCAGTCGTGCTTCAAAATTCCCCAACCAAGGGAAGTCTTGAGTCCCACCGCATCTTAACTTTGTTCATGTTACCCATCAATACCTGATATCATCTATTACTCAGTGGATTTCAAGAATCCATTTGCTTCTTGGCGTCGCATCTCCCTTTTTGTCGACATAAACACGGTTTCCAAAAGGGAGGAAGTATCTTGACTCTCATTACCTTTTCAATGAAGATTCTTGGATGACATAAAAAGAATCATCATTGATTTCTAATTATATTGACCCCCATAACATTCGAGTTCAACACACTCCCATGTTATGATGGGTCTTACTATGCAACCATTGTAGTTGTTTCATACCATCCGAAGACCTATGAATTTGTTAGGCCATCAATTCCTACGAGTCATTGACAATTCTTACAATCATCCTTGCCTCACTTCAGAGTCTGATCACCATTAAAAAATGTCATTTGTCATTATCAATCACCCCCAAGGGTGATGCAGTTATCTACATCATCATTCATCATCAGTTGCAGCCCCACATTTTGGTTCCATGACATGAGCATGGGGCATGCCCGCCTCATTTGTACACAGATTTTATTTTTTCTCCCTTGAGAAAGGTTTGGGTCCCACGGTTTTCTCTCTCCCTTCGATAGATCTCTCTTGCAGTTCCTCTCTTTACTCTTCCTTACAATGGCACTCTCAAAAAAATAAACATTGATGTATTTTGGCTATATGTATGCTCCTAACCTCACACATCAGAGGGCATCTGTTATCACTGAAAAATTGTCTACAACATTACACACAATGGTTAAAGAAAAAAACCAATGCCAGCAGCAATTAGTCCACCTAAAACACCAAAGTCCATCCAAAAGGAAAAAAATTATAATCTTGGGTCAAAAATCAAAGTGCACAAATTCACTTAAGGAGGCGCGCACAGTGCACACAATGTGTAGGCTAACACAAACCTCGATGCGCAAAATGCATGACTGCCTACGAGAAAATCCACACACTTCTATGAACAGTGCATTTGTGGATCTTGTCAGCCCTTCAACCACTTATAGTCTGACCCCCAACATGATTTGACACTCATATCTGAGTGAAATCTATCTTGGAGGTTGGTAAAGGGCTAGAGAGTGCCCTAAAAGACCCCTTTTTCACACTATGAACCAATTATATCTTTCCATGAATGGATGTTATCAATATGTGCCAAGGGTGTGCTAAGAAAATAATATCTTCAAGGTATTGTTATGTTGCAAGAATTCTTCTTTGAGAATCTTCTTTTCTCCTTGAATCCTTCAAGCACCATTGCAATAGGCTATTCCACTCACCTCTTGGGGGAATAGGCATTGTATTTCTTCACCATTATCATTTCTTCCATTGTAAGAAGAGAAGAGCTCTCAATTAGGGAAATCAAGAGTCCTCCCAAGGAGGAAGAGGGGAATCATAATTCCATGCCTTTCTCTATTGTGTTTATCCTATCAATCTATTGTTCCATTGGTAGCTATATGTTGGTCAATTTTTTATTTTCATGGTTCTAGTTTCTCAAGTTTCTCTAACATTTATTTCTTAGTTTTTTTTAGCTCTATTTATTTGTTTTCATGTGTATTTGGTTTTTTCTAACCAACTCACAAACTTTTTTCTTGTTTAGTTGGCTTAACTAAGCATGCAAGTGTTGTGTTTTTGCTCACCCAAGTGACAAAACCAACACAACATACACATCTTTCCCAATTAGCATCAATGTATGATTTCAAGTTAAAATCTTCACCTTTTGGATACCAGAGTCCATTACAGGCCTACACCCAAGGGCCCCAAGGGGGAGATCCTAAGGGTGGTGGAAGAGAATAGTGAAAGGGGGAGATGGTATCCCTAGGAGATCCTGGGTGGTGGAAGATTTTAGGAAAAAAGGGGAAGTTTACAGATCCCTAAATTCAACCTTCATTAAAATAATTCAAAATATATATAACCCCCTCCCTTTTGATTCCTGTAATTCAATCTCCTAATGAAATTGCACCTATAATATCATCGCCAAAATTATTTCCAAGAGACTAAAGAAAGTGATGACAAGTTTTGTTTCAAAGGAGCAATTTGGTCTTTTAAAAGGAAGGAAATTTTATGATGTGGTTGGAATAGTGTAATTGGATTTACACACCAAAAAGAAGAATAAGATGCCCTCCTTTGTTATCAAATTAAACATTCCAAGGCCTATGACAATGTTGATTGGACCTTCTTACGACTTGTGATGCTACACATAGGAATTCATCCCCACATTGTCAAGTGGATTGAAGGGTTCACCAATATTGGTTTTAATGTAGTGTTTATTAATGGGTCTCCATAAAATTTTACCATACCGCAAAGGGGGCTTAGAAAAGGATGTCCACTATCAACTTTTCTCTTTATGTTTGTAGCAAAAGGACTGAGCAAGATTCTAAGAAACTTGAAAGAAGACAAGATAAAAGTTTTTAAGTAGTTGGACTAAGAATTACCCACCTCTTATTTGTGGATTAAGTCATGTTGTTTGGGAATGGCACAATAAGAGAGGTAAGGATGATAGGGAAATCTCTCTAGCGATATTTCCTAGCCACGAGAATTGAAATTAACCTTCAAAAATCAATTCTTTCTCTCGATTAGATTGAAGGATGTGTGAGGAATACAATTAGATTCTAATTTCTCTTCCAAGTTAAAGGATTTTAAGAATATGTGAAATATTTTGGATTTCAATTGAAGGAAAATGACTACACCTATTAGGATTGGATTTGTCTCTATAAAAGGATAGCAACGAAGATAAATTTTTAGTGCAATATGTTAATATCCTTGGTGGGTCGATTGACATTAATAAAGAGGGTCATAGAGACAACACCATTCTATTGGATTCCCTTGACCTGAATCCCAAAAAGAATTTTGAGTCAAATAATCCTAGATCCATTTTATATATCTATGGGCAAGGAAAGAAAACAAAAAAGGCATACCCCTAATGAAGTGGAAAAGGCTCTCAAAGCCCAAAAAAGAGGTTGGGGGTTGAAACTCCTTCCATAGTCTGCAAAATACCTAGTAGAAAAATGGGCATGGAGAGTTATATCAACAAAAGTTTTATCGTAAACTATAATAAGAAAAAAACATTACATCAACTTAGCATTGAATCATGGATAAGGAGACCAAAGAAATTAGCAACATGAAGTTCAATGTCTTGGAAGGAAATGGTGAAATCACACCCCTTGATAGGTGAACACATAACATGGATAATAGGAGATGGGAAACAAGGAAGGATAGATAACCCTTGGACAGGAGGGACAAGGAATATCATGGAACAAATCCCCCTTTGAAAAAATATTCACTATCAAAATCAAATTTATTTAGAAAATATATATGTGAATACCATGCCACGGGGATGGAAATCTAGCTAGATGGTAGTAGAAGATATTGGTACCAGTGAAGCATGGACAAGGGAATTGAATAAGTACAATGGGGCCTTGCAAAGGGCATAGATCACATTGTATCAACAATTAAATCGTCTAGTGTGTAAAGACAATCAAATATAGGGAGTCTACAAAGTTAACAAGAGATAAAAGACTACAATTATAATTCAAGGAAAGGAAGCAACAATGTGGATATGGAGTGTAATTTGGAAGCTACAAGCTCCCTTAAAATTAAGGGTATTCATTTGGTTGATCCTTCAAAACAATATTCTCACTTGGGATAATCTGAAGAAAAAAAAAAATCTTGGCAAAGTCTTGGAATTTTCTCATTGTACAAGTAAAATCGGAAAACACCAATAATTTGTTCCTCCATTGCCATTTAACCAAGGAGGTATTTAGCACCAAACTCATAACATAAGGTAAAGAAATATGAGAAGGGGAAATAGTTGAAGAAGCATCGGCAAAGAGGATAATGATCATTCCATCATGTAAATGCATCAATCCCTTTCATTGTTTTCTTTATAAGAAATTTGGTTAGTTGGGAATAAGGTCCTATTTCAAGACATATTGATTAGACCGATTAAAAATTTATACATGTTGAAAAGAACCTAAGAGAATTACCCAAAATCTGAAGTAAATAAAAAGGAGGTAAAGGAGCCATACATTAAGCTCAACAAGTCTAGGGGGTTCTTTGATGGAGTAGAAACCAAAAATTCCAACAATTGTGGCGAAATAAGGGCCCTACTTATCGTTGAAAACCACAAAATCCTCTTTAAATGTGCAGTGGGATAGGGAACACATAATTTGTAGAGGTAAAATCCCTCATAATTCTCTTACATGTGCAAAAAGAGAATGGGGTAAAATATATAAACATTTATGGAAATTCCACATTTATGTTATGGATGGAACTAGATGGGAACATAACTTGATACTAAATTACAATTTAAATCTTACCAAAGAAATCAAAACAAGTTTCAATAACATTGATTTCAAGCACATCTACAGGTCACAAGGTGTAAATAGGTTGTCCAAATAGGAAATTCACAAAAATGTACAATCATTTCTCTTAAAAATCTATAAAGACGGGGTTGATTTCAATATGAGATTGTCTTACTTTGTAAGATCATGGAAAAACTAGTGTATGATTTAGGTTCTTATAGGAGTGTAAGATTGTAAAAACTAGTGTATGATTTAGGTTCTTATAGGAGTGTAATATTGTAAGCTATGATGCTTGAAGATGTTGATGATTCAATGCAACTCAAGGACTACACTTTTTTTCCTTGTAAACTAAATATACTTAGTTTAATAATATCTTCACTATCTTCCATAAATACAATTTTGTTTTCTTAAAACCATATAACAATTAGTTGTTGTGGTTATATAATTATGATAACAATCCCTACATATTAAGTGATACATCCACATGAAGGACTTGAAAATTGTTAACTTTTTTCTTATAATTTTGCTTTAACCATATTTCTTGATTATGTATTTTCAAGTAAGATTTAACAAGGTGGAAGTATTTCTTTACTAACCTCTTTGACTTGTAGGTCTTTAGAACTACATAGTTTAATTGTTGGACATGTAATCCTTAGGATTGTGTTATTATAATATTAATGTAAATATGAAGATTCATAAATGTAAATATGAAGAGTCATAGGTTATAGGAAGAGTCACCAGTTAGGGAAGACCAACAATCATTTTGATTGTATTTATACACCTATGGTGTTAATGTAAATGGTAACAATGGAGTTACGAGTTTTTCCAATGCCTGGCTTAAGATTGATATCAGAGATGGGATAACTCCATAATTTGATTCCCCTGCATTTCCTGGTTTTTTCCTACCAGTCCTTCTGCAGTCCTCTATCCCTCTACCAATTTGTTTGTGTCATTCTCGTCTGCATGTCATCTCTGGGTTCCTCTCTTGCATTTCATTTTTATCCCACCTCTCTCATTCCATTCGAATGTTTCTTGATCATTCCCACACTAAAACCTAATTGGCATGCTTCCTCATGGGAACAAAACCCTAATTCATGTTCCACTACTCATGTGAAACCCTAAATATCCATTGATCACGTCATTTGTCGACTGTTCAAATTCATCTCCCTTAGCCTGCTCCATGTTTGTTGGCATTTGCAAGAGAAAAGTATTATCAGCCTTTAAGAGTGGCAGTGCGGGTGTCTACTGGTGGAGAAAGGAATACGAGCTATGGCTAGTCTTTGCTAAGTTTTGTTTCTTCACAAATTGTTTCTGAATGAACATAAAAGAATGGTGAATAAGAATAATGAGAATAAAATAGTGGTGAATGAGCAGAATGAGAAGAAAAGAGTGACATATTTGAAGTCGTGGGTTCAATGGAATCCTCTATGTAACCCTAATTCTCTCCCTGAAAACTATGTTCAGAAAACCTAGTTTGTTGCGTTGGGAGTCATGTGGTGATTTTCATTCTTCTGTGCACGTGTTGATGAGTACACCAGA
The DNA here is from genome assembly GCA_000966675.3 of Picea glauca. Taxonomy (NCBI): domain Eukaryota; kingdom Viridiplantae; phylum Streptophyta; class Pinopsida; order Pinales; family Pinaceae; genus Picea; species Picea glauca. The sequence goes on from JZKD02S0515196.1 coordinate 805,291, forward strand.
CCCAATCGAACAAGAGATCATATGATTGTTCTTTTACATTAACATCCTTTGCAGCTATGTCTCTAGGTCTATAGTGGTTTATTCATTGGTGGCAGAAGATCCATTCTCTCATTACCATTGTCGGGCGTAGTGTTGGCGTAGTGTTGACTGGTAAAGAAAAGAGAACTACATAGAATGGTACAAAAATATCAAAATCACTAAAATATTTAACAACCTGTGGAATGGAATTTGTGAAGCAACAACATATCAATTTTCAAATGCAACTCTATGTGAATAATTTTTAAATATGAGAAATTTCTTCCTATTCCTAGTGAACCAACAGTGACACCCTTATTGATTGAAAACATAAGCAACGGAAATTAATCACACATATGAAACACAGTTTCATTTATGTAATATTTTAATTATAAGAAATACTAAGGGAAAACCCAACCCTCCCAAACAATACAATATCACTAAAATCTGAGGACAACCTTGTCCTCCAAAATTACCAAAATTGAGAACAAATTTTTTCTCTAATAACCATACAAATCAGAAAACCAAACCTCGTCAAATCTCCTAGAAATATTCCCTTCCCACAAATCTATTTCAAACCACCTGTACAGCCTGTTTAGGTCACATGTTGTCAGCTTGTATGGACATGCCCCTACTAGAAGATCTTGTACGAATGTACACGACTATTCCTACAACAACCCATGTACGTACACGATTATTCCTACTGTAACATGCGTACATGCGAACAATTGTACGGACACTTAGTACAACTCGTTCCACTTCCTACAATATCTTCCTTCTGAGTTTGTCTCTCTCACCCACATACAAGGACTGCATTTCCTTGCCAAGAACAAAAAATAGGGAGTCATCAACATTAGGCCAGATTTGCTCCCCTAGCAAAATTTCCCTTTGTTGAAATCACCTAGCCTCCTAGCACAAGTGCAAACTCACTTATATTATATCCATTATGCACATTGATACAATGTCACAATGACATATCTCCTTTATATAGGAGTCCAATAAGTGAGTTTAGGAGCCCTTCCTAAACTAAAAAATTAATTAGAATATTTTATTCCTCTTTGTGAGTGTGGCACCCCCACATAAACCCACAAATCCCATCAACGTTCCCATGAGGTCCTAGCCTCATTTCTAGACCAATTTCACTGAAACGAAAGTGAAAATTGGTGCCAATGAAAATTCCCACATGTATGGCACCTTGTCCTCTAGTGAGAATACCTCTTGAAGCTACAAAATTCAACACTCTCTCTTAGTGAGGGAGGTATCTCATCCTCCAACATTTGGATGCACCATTGTCACTCATAGTAGATATCGTTATGGATCTACCACCTCATATGTGCTCCAATAGTCTAAACTGGATACTCCCTCTGTCACTATGGAAAATGGGTCATCGAATATTGTCACAATAATTTATGTTGTCAATTTTTTCTCACTGGTCGCATCTTCAGTCATTGAAACACATCCAATTGTCCAGTATGTTTGACTAGCCACATCCCTTGTCACTAAGGAAAAATTTGTTTGACTTGCCACATTCTTGGTCACCGAGGAAAAATATATCTAACTGGTTTCATCCTCGGTCACTGTAGCGAATCCTGCTAAAACAAATGGATACTCCATACATGTCTCACATTCCTTAGAAGCCTCCTACTTCTGAATCTCATGTCTGGCCTCCTCTATCACAGTAGCATAAAATGTTGAAGAAAATGTGTCCTCCATGGAGGTCTCACATGCCCTATAATATTCCTTCCTTTGAAGCTCCTATTTGGGATCCTCCACCCATGACACATTTTTTTTTGTCCTAGAAGATGTTTCTCTCTCAACTGAACCCGAGGGGGAACTCCCTCTAGATGCTCATCTCTCTCTCTGAGTCAATTGTCTCTCCCTGAGGTTAGGATCACTCTGAGACTGCATGTTCCTTTTACAACATGACTCCATCTGAGTCTGCACAACATATGGGACCATCTACTCCCTTTCCATTTTCCTTTGCACTGTCTTGGGAGGATTATTCTCCCTCCTAGATCCTGAGGGTTGACTCCCTTTGAACTATGGCTCCCTTTGGGCATGTACCACTGGTGGGGTCACCTTCCTCACCACTCATGGACCCACCTTCTCCTCCTCATCTGTCTCTCTTCTCCTATCGACCACAACACTCATAGGCTAGCCTCTCATCCTATATAGGTTTCCCTCTCTAACTCCAAGAACTATTGTTGATCTGAAGTTAGAACGTTTGGGCAAAAGAAGTACCTGCCCATCTTGAAACAATATATGATAGATCTTCCTATCAATCTATGAAAATGAGAGGACACTCCTGAGTTCTAGCACCCATAACACATTTGAAACCCTCAATATCTCTTATGAATCCAATCGAAATGATATTGTATTGGATCCTCATATTGAATGCTTGGCTCTTGTACCAAGCTCCACACATAAGTATGAGCCAGTATCTGTGATATTTTCAAACAACTCTCGTGCACCTATCATATGGCAATATGCTTCTCTATCCACCAACCATCTCTCACTACTGGAGACAATCCCTGAAAGGATAAAGACCAATAGGATCTCCCTTTGGAACCTATTTGCAACCTCATTAACCTCTGTTGTTGATGACTATTTCCTTCTTCCTCTTCCCCTCCAGTGTGGACACTGTGAAGCATAATGACCAATGTGATGGCACTCATAACATATAATCTTACTAAGATCCTTCTTATGTCTCAGCTATGGAGATGCTTCTCTCTTGGGAGAATCCCTTCTCCTTGATGGACCTCTTCTTTCTAGAGAACCCCTTCTTCCCTGTCTAGTGTGGGCTACAAGGGCCTAGTTCTCATCACTACTACTCTTCACCATATCATTCATATCATCCCTAGATTCTAATCGAGTCTTCTCCTGGATACAATCTGTCAAAGTATGGTAACTTGTCTCATGCATAGATCCCTTGGAAAAATGGTTCCCAGGACCTAGGAAGACCTCTCAAGGCTAGATTCACCAACTCAACATCCTACACTATCACACCAATGGTTGTTAGATGATCTCGGATCTGAGTAATCTTCATAAGGTAATTGACAACTGTGTCTTCATTGGTCATCCCGACAATCTAAAGTTGATGCTTCAAGTGTAGCATCCTATAAGTATTCTTGTTTTGGTATAGATCGACCAAAGCATCATGCATATCCTTGGAAATTGTTTTCTCAACAATGTGAGGAATCAAGTGGTCCTTCGCGAGCTCTAATAATACTCACTTAGCCTTCACTTCCCTCTTCTTATGAAATTCCAAATTTACTGGATCGGTCGGGCTAGGAACCACATCCTCGACATACTCCATGAGTTCATTCTCCTTCAATAGAAGGATAACCCTCGCCTTCCAATCTTGAAAGTTGGTTTCCCCTTCCAACCTATCCTCAAGCTTTAATTTATTCACCATATTAACATGCCCGAAACAAGAACAAGAACAAGTACAACACTCTTCCAATGTTGTAGCCAACAAAGTGTCTCAATATGATCCCCCTCTCTTCAAATCTCAAGCTCTGATACCATTTCAATTTTCACATGCAACTCTATGTGACTAATTTTCAGATCCTAAAAATTGCTTCCTAGTGAACCAACAATAACTCCCTAGCTATTGTTATTGAATGATTCTACACTAAAAATTATTGATTGAAAACATATACAATGGAAACACAAAAGATCAAAGATGAATCATCACACATATGAAAAACAATTTCAGTTATGTAATCTTGTTATCATAAAAAATACCGAGAGAAAAAATAGCCCTCCCAGCCAATACAATATCAACAAAATATGAGGACAAACTTGTCCTCCAAAATTACCAAAATTGAGAACAACCTTTTTCTCCAATAACCATACAAATCAGAAAACTAAACCTCATCAAATCTCATAGAAATATTCTCTTCCCATAAATTTGTTGCAGACCACTTGTACAACCTATTGAGGTCACTTGTCGTCAACTTGTACAGACCTGCCCCTTCCCAGAAGAGCTTATATGGATGTACACAAGTGTTCCTACAACAACTTGTGTATGTACACGATTGTTCCCATTGTAACCCCCGTACATGTGAAAAACTGTATAGACATTTCGTACAACTCACTCCACTTCGTACAATATTTTCCTTCTAAGGTTGTCTCTCTCTCCCACACATGAGGTGTTCCTTTCCCTGTCAAGAAAAGAAAATAGAGAGTCCTCAACTTTAGACTAGATTTGCTCCCCTAGAAGAATTTCCCTTTGTTGAAATCACCAAGCCTCCTAGCACAAGTGTAGACTCACTTATGTTATCTCGATCATTCACATTGATACAATATCACAATGACATCTCTCCTTTATATAGGATTCCAATGAGTGATTTTAGGAGCCATTCCTAAACTAAAAAATTAATTAGAATATTTTATTCCTCTTTGTGGGTGTGGCACCCCCACACAAACCCACAAAGCCCATCAAATTTCCCATGAGGTCCTAGCCTCATTTCTAAGCCAATTTCACTGAAAGGAAAGTCAAAACTGGTGCCAACAAAAAATTCCCACATGTCTGGAACCTTGGCCTCTAGTGAGAATAAATCTCGAAGCTACAAAAATCAACACAAAAATCACTGAAGAAGAAGCATAATCATGCTTTGAATCTACTACCTCATAAGAAAAGTCAAAGAGTAGAAGACCACCCATTCCAACATCAAAAAAAGATCATGTCATATGGAAGGACAAAGACTATAAAGCATATGATGTGATCTCAACGATGGTAAGTGAAGAGGTGATTCAGGATATTGCTTCTATTAACAAATCCTATAGAGCTTTGAAGATATTGAACGACTTGTATGACACACACTCTGAACTGGAACTCATACAACTAATGGTGAATCTCTTCAACATAGAGTTGAAGAATGATGACCCTATGAATTTAGCTTCAAAAATAAAATCCATAATGCATGACTTGATGTCACTAGGGTAAAAACAAATCTCCCTATCCCTACTTTCATTAAGTCCCTCTAACCTACATACTCTCACTACCTTGAATCTTTGCAAGCGAGTGGTCAAATGAAATCCATCACATTTGAGAAGTTGGTGGAGAAAGTTGCAGAATGTGAGAAATCCTTTGGAAAGAAGTCACCTCATTCAACTAACGAGATCATGTGCATTACTCGGAAAGAGAAGTGTAAACCACATGATCCTTCTAGAAGATAAAACAACAAAAGAGGAAATGGAAGAAACACTTTCAGAGGTAGGGGGGTAGACACAACCAAGGTTGTAGATCCAATATTCATTGTACCCGTTGCAAAAAGAATGGGTCACGTGAAGTAGATGACTGCGAATTTCCATGGGAGAATGTCAAAGAAGACTGACATAATCAGAAAGAGGACAAAGGTAAACCTTTAGAACCAACGAAAGGTAAACCACCTAATTATGCTCATTATATTGTTTCCCATTGAAATATAAGAGTAACTGAAGATTTGTTTAACACTTCATATACTCCTTGGAGATATGCATGGCTTCTTGACATAGGTGCAACCTCCCACATGAAATTTGAAGAGACTTCTTCGAATACCTCAATGACAATGTAGATGGCATAGTTTATTTTATAGATAAATTGAGTCTCAAACCTTCAGGAATGGGCACCATCAGGCTCAAAATGCATGGACTCCTTGATTTTATTCTACATGTTGTACTCTATCTTCCTAAGCTACGAAGTAACTTGTTGTCCCTTGTGTAGATCCGACAACAAGGCCACTCTATTCATATGTTCAGTGCCAAAGTTGAAAAAAGGAAGGATTCTGACAACATGGTTGTTATCACCAGAATGGAAGATGGAATATTGTTGAAGTTGAATAGAACACCTTCCCATACACAAAATGTTGCATACCTCTCTCATCATGGTGAAGGTATATTGTCATCTAGTCTTCTATGGCATGCTAGATTTGGCCATATTAATTATGCCAGTCTTCGTTTGTTGAGATAGAATGGTGTTTTTGGTTTTCCTACTATTCCTAGGAAATTGAAGCAATGTGATGCTTGCATCCTTAGAAAGTATAGAAAACAACCATTTCATGATTCTACATCTAGAACATGTAGAAAACTTGAACTTATTCACTCTGAATTGTGCATCCCTATGCTCGTTCCTTCTGCAAATGGAAAGAAGTATATCATTTATTTTTTTGATGATTACACAAGGATGTGTTGAATGTACTTTTTGAAAGATAAAACACAATCTTTTGAAACATTTAAAAATTTTCACATATGGATTCAAAAGGAAGCTCAGTCTCGTATTGGCTCTCTTCGCACTAATAATGGAAAATAATATCCATCAAATGAATTTGAAATCTACCATCACCAACGTGGGATCAAGCATCAAACCACAATTCCATACAATCCTCAACAGAATGGTGTAGATGAAAGAATGAATAGGACACTCCTGACTATGGTTCATTCCATGATGTGTTTCAAGAATGTAAAATTGATGTTTTGGGTTGATGTAGTTCTATGTGCAGTTTATGTGAAAACATTTCTTCATCTAATTCTCTTCAAAACAAGACTCCTTATAAAATATGGTATGGACGCATTCTTTCGACAAGGCATCTCAGGGTCTTTGGTTCCACCTTCTATGCCTTGATTCCTAAGGAGAAAAGAAGAAAACTTGATGCAAGGACTAAGAAGTGAATCTTCTTGGGGTACTCAAATACCACCAAGGGATATTATCTTTACGATAAGACAAACAAGAAATTCATCATTTCTAGAGATGTGATTTTTCTTGAATCCTCCAAGAAAGACGAAATTGTTGAGAGGCATCTTGATCATCTGGATAGATTCACTCGTGTAAATAAATATCATGAATTTGATGAAGAGATTCCAAATCTTGAAGGGGGGATCCCTATCTTGAGTCAATCTATAGAATCTCCTTTTGAAGCACCATCACTCGCACATGAAAAAGTTCCAACCACGTCATCAGAACCTAAATTTCATTTGAATGATGCAATCGAGAGGTTTGAAAATTTGATTCTCTATGAGTGACTTAGCGCCATCTCAATTGGTTGAGCAACCAAGACCATCTAAGAAACATTCACCAAAATGGGTCATAAAAACACTTGAAAGTGTTCATCCTAATGAGGTCAGAAATATAGGAACCGGAATTTCCTCAAAACAAGATGGAGATAATGTAAATAATTCAAACTTAGGTAATGTAGATGACATGGATGTTTCATATGATTGTGAGTTGAGTTTATCTACTAATCTTGAACTGAATTCCTTTAAAGAATCCACTTCTCATGATGAATGGAAAGAATCCATGAAGAAGGAATATGGTGCTCTCATCAAGAATGGGACATGGAAGTTGGTGGACCCTCCATTCAGAACCAAACTAATCCGTTGCAAGTGGGTATTCAATAACAAGTACAAATCACATGGCTCACTTGACAAGCACAAATCAAGTCTCGTGGAAAAAGTATTTGCACAAAAAGAAGTTGTTGATTATGATGAGACTTTTTCCCCCATAAAAAATGGGCTACCATCCGTACTCTATTTTCCATGATAGCACATAATGGTTGGAAAGTTCATCAAATGGATGTGAATATTTCTTTCTTGAATGGAGACTTGAAAGAGAATGTTTTAATGTCTCATCCAGAAGGCTTTGTTGTGAAGGGACAAGAACATAAGGTATGCAAGCTCATTAAATCCTTATATGGAATTAAACAAGCACTGCGAGCATGGTATGAAAAGTTAACTAAGCATCTTCTGAAATTGAATTTCAAGCATTTCAATCTTGAGATGCAACTTTTTTTTCAAGAAAATTGGAAAATTTGTTATATATCTTGTAGTATATGTAGATGATCTATTGATAGCAAGGAACAATGAAAACTACATTGCATCCACAAAAAAAGAGTTGAATATAGTCTTCAAGATGACATATTTAGGACATCTTCACTACTATTTGGGCATTGAGGTGATTCAAAATCTAAAGTATATATTCATCTCCCAAAATAATGACATTGGAGAACTATTGAACAAGTTCAGCATGGTTGAGTGTAATATTATTTCTACTCCAATGGAACAAAATTTGAAACTCACATCAAAAGAAGAGAATGAATTTGAGGATGCAACCAAGTACATAGAACTTGTGGGAAGTCTCATCTATCTTACCACCACCAGAACAAATATTTCATTTTTTGTTGGGATTCTTTCCTGGTTCATGCAAAATCCTTGTGAAGGACATTAGTCTACTACAAAAAGAGTTCTAAAATACTTTAAGGGAGCTCAAGACTTTGGACTCAGGTACTCTAAGGTGGATGACTTCAATCTAATAAGATATTTTGATTTAGACTTTGTTGGGGATAAGGAAACTAGAGTGTCAAATTCATGCTATCTCATGAGTCTTGGATCATCAATTGTCTTCTAGACATCACACAAATAGTTAGTTCCGGAAAATTCAACAATAGAGGAAGAATATGTGGCAGTTGTAGAAGCAACTAAAGAGATTATGTGGCTAAGGAAAATACGTGAATATTTGCAAGAGAAACAAGTGAATTCTACTATTATAGTTGACAATACTTATGCAATCAAGTTTTCCAAGAATCCTAGATTCCATGATCGAACAAATCACATAAACACAAAGTATCACCTGATTCAATATCATGTAGAGGCCAAGACTGTTCACTTGAGACATTATTCCACAAATGAGAAAATTGCAGAAATCTTCACCAAACCACTTGGAAGAGAAAAAATTGAAAAGCTAAGAATGATGTTTGGACTCACAAACAGCTCTTCGGATTAAGGGGGGAATGTTGGACACATAATCCGTTAGATTGCATTATTGTAATATTAATGTAAATATGAAGAGTTTTAGGTGATAGGAAAAGCCACCTGTTAGGGAAGACCGACATTAATTTTGATTGTATTTATGAACCTCTCATATTAATGGAAATCATAGCAGTGGAGTTACGAGTTATTCCAATGCCTAGCCTGACATTAACAATTCATCATTACCCATTGGAATAGTTCTTTAAATATCTTATTTAAGATGCATACTTGCATAAGTTTAGTGAATCGATAATGAGATATCATTACATCTTGGTCCCTCCTAGATCCTGGCTCAAGACAATAGGAAGGGCTCATTGAGTGATAACACACAACATTAACATGAAGCTAACTACATCCCAAATCAAACATAAAAATCATATTCAAACATAACAAGTAAAATTCCTAGAATCACAAACTTAGTACTTAAAAGAGTAATGAAACCGTGATCATTTTCCTTGCAATCAAGCCCCAAATTCATTTATTTTTTTTACAAACTTGTAAATCTAAGAAGAAAATTGATCTAAAAAAAGAAATGTATTCCCTTAAAAATTCTACTTCAACAAGTATACAATCAAGAGGAGCTATCAACAAACAAAGGAGAAAGCAACTATAAACAATTTATATAACCAAATAAGGCAACAAAAAACAAATTTACTTGTGAAAAGAGTGGCACAAATGTGATACTTTTCTATTCCCTTAAAATTTTGCTCAAAGCTAGAATAGTAGAGCCTTTATGCCATCTTCACCAAATCATGATGTCACGGGTAAGAGTGGTAGGGTAGCCAAGAGATACTCCTTGAAAATATAGTGGAAGAAGTAAGGAATCCTCATGGGTATCCTAATACAAGCAAAAGAAACAATATGGAAAAGATGAATGATCAATGAAGTCCCAAAATAAAGGTGAAAACCCCACCAATGGACAATGAGAACAATAATTTGGTGACAAATCAATATGAGTTCCTTCACTCATGTATCTAATGTGTATATAAAACCAACTACGTGATGTCATGTCCCACAAGAAGAACGCATAAGCCTTCCAAGGCTTATAATCAACAAGATAATCCCCCAACCCCATGTGTGCATTCTTCAAATAATGAAAAAGCCTCTTTAAAAAAACAAACAATAAAATTGTGCAATCACCACAAGATCATGAGAACTTGTTGCCATTGTCATTTAAATGGAAAAAGAACATATTACAATGAATGAGTTCTCTATTAATACACACATGTTAGGATATTTATACACTTAGGAATTAGTTAAGTTCATCTTGGTCTAATGTGTCATTACATAAAATTGTGTTTCTTTAGTATGCATTTGTAGATAGGAAATATCACGATCACGATATGTTCCTCACATAGAGTGATATGATGGTTCATATTCTCCTTAATCTTAATGGATACATTGATATGTGGCTTAACACCCAATTGGTCCATGATATCTATTTAAAGAGCATGGAGGTTCATTTGTTGATGATCAATTATTAGAAATTCTCTTGTTAATCCCTCTGTAATATTTTTCTTTTGCATTAATAAATTGCTCCAAGTGGCCATGTTGGTTGGGGTCGTGGATGTTTCTCCATAGGGGTTTTACCACATAAAACATCGGTGTGTTGATATTTGATCTGGTTGTGTGAGTGGTTACTGAAGGTATTCGTCCTCTGTCAGAATACATGTGTTGTCAAACATGGTATCAAAGTGAATTTGAAGAAACACTCATGTTGTAGATCGAGGTCATAAAATCTTGTTGTTGCATCTCTTGTTTTTGTCATTACCATACATGTATGGGCTGAGAGGACTATTCCATTGTGTCTGGAGCACTCGTTTTAGTTAGGAATGCCTTTCACTTCACTCGAAAAGATTTCCATTTTCCCGAGATACGTCCATTTCAGTTAGACCGGAGGTATAAAGCTTGAATACACTCTTTGAAATTTTTACAAAGATAATATTTCAGTTTTATTTCATTTTTCTATTTTTTATTTCCAAGTTGCTACTATTCTCGATCTGCATATGCTCTTTTCCCTATGCTCTATACGATCTTGACAAATCATTAACATAGCGGAAAGGGTGTTCATGTGTGTATGTTATTTGTCGTGTGCTCTATGTGATCTCGGTAAATCCTAAATAGAGGGAAAATTTGCATTTCTCAAGTAAGTTAATCGGGATCTAACCTTTGTTGTTGTCGAGAAGCGATAATTTTTTCTTGTATGAAAAGAGTTTTTTTTTAGCACGCTCTCTAAGGTCATCTTCCACAACAACAACACCCCCAATCCTTCTTCAAGTTAACAATATAATGTGTTTTGCACTAACTCACTTGGTTAAAAGTTGTTTTATTAAGTAAGAGGTCTTGGGTTCAAGTCTTTTTTTGTTACTTTTTTTTTTTAATTCCTGCATCCATTGTAAAGTGTATTTCGCTTAAATTATCAAAGTGAATCACTATAAGTAGCTTTAATATTTTATTTTAAGTTATTTATTTTTCATGCAACTTTCATTTATAAAATAACTTCAATGTAAAAGTGAGCCATGTTTATTCTGTAAAAATGGGTCACTTCATAAACAACTTATTTATAAAAGTGAGGTTATTAGAAGATATCACCACCTGGACTAACTTCTATTTGTCACATGGTTCTTTGGTTACTATTTATGCCATTTTTTCAAAAGGGCATAACATTCACATCTAAAGTCTGCTTTCAGTGTCGTTTTTCTTAAACAACCTATTTTTCTAAGAGCATTCCATCTAGACCATCAATTTCATATTTTAAATGTATATTCTCTGCATATTTAATATGGATTCTCTCAGTGATGTTTTTCTTAATAGTACCAACTACTTCTCATGGAAATCTCACATGGAGGATGTATTAAGAAGTAAATGACTATACTGAATTACCTTGGGAAAAGAACAAGAACCCACTAATGATGACAAGTATGCCAAATGGGTTGATAAAAATGATGAAGCACGTGGACTAATCGACATTTCCATCTCTTCTGATTTAAGGTTTCACCTTCAAGGAATTAAGTGTTGGATCATGTTGCCATTGATGCCAATGGTTTGATTGATTGATGTCAAGTGATTGATTGATGTCAAAGGATTGATTGATTGATGATTGATGTAATATAATATGTATTGTCCTT
>JZKD02S0515196.1:821295-834633 GCA_000966675.3 Picea glauca
CTAGAATTTGGTTGGGAGGTACCGGTGTAGTCTCGACAGTCGACGAGCAGGAGCGGGATGGAGCGCGCAGACGACACTCGGGGAAAGCGAAAAGGCAACGGTAAGTTTCTTCCTTGAATGTTAAAATGGGGTAGATATTATGAATTAAATATGCATTGCGTAGTGGAAAGTAAATTGATTGTTGTTTGCCCCTGATTTCGTAGACCCGACCATTTAGTGTTTGATGACCATGATCTTTTCTTCTGTGCTTGAGGACGAACTGAGAGAGTTAGTCCTATGTTACTACGTTTTTATTTTTATTTTTTTTACTACGTTTTTATTTTTTATTTTTTTTTCTTTGGGTCTGCAATTTCCTTCAGCAATTTAACTTTCGGTGACGGTTAGAATCTCTCTCTTAATAAATCCGCAAAGGCTAATTGCATGTGTTTATGCTCAGAATCCTTTGCTCCAATGCCTTAGAGAACCATTTGTAATTGGATTCTGCTCCATAATTTCAAAAATAGAGGATTTCTCCAACTTGTCTTGAGCGAGCTGTGTTTTCATCTTTAACTCCTGAACTCTTCCTTTTAGCTTCTATATCTTCTAGTTCTGGTTCAGGTTCCGCTTGGGTTCTGAAACGCCCTTCACGACCATTCAAACGCGCTTCGGCAGAATGCATTTCTCACCGCATTATGCTGATATACAGCTCTGCGTTTTGTTTGCGACCTCTACTTGTGGTGCTTAATCACTCTGCGGTTGGGCGTAGGTTACCCCCCCCCCACACTTTTCGGCCACTAAATCTCTACGATTGGCGAATATCCATTTCTGCGTTTGCCAGAATAATTCTCTACCTATTGGGAATGGTTACTCATGCGGTCTTCCACGAATTTCAGAGCAGTTCTTGGGTGTAATTCGCTGAGTTGGCGGGCATTTTTATCTGTGCGTTTTGTCGTTAGAATTACCCTGCAATTTTTACGGGATCTTACTGTGTTTTTATTTATTTGTTTTTCTCTTCATTTTGGGTTATATTCCACTGGGGAACGCCCACGGTTTCCCACCCCTAATCTCTGTCGATTTTGATTGGGTTTCTTTTCTTCGTTGACTTCATAACCTTGGGTTTGTGCCCTCTTTTTTTAACTCTATGTTGAGGTAAAATGGTGTTTTCCCTCCTGGAAATTCTGCAGCAAGTTCGGTAACCTGTGACTCATTTAAATTTTAATTTTTCTTTTAATCCTTTGCTAAGTCTGTTCATTGATCGAATGAGGGTTTTCAGAGCACAGAAAAATACCCTCATTAACCTTACTCGACCGGCCACCTAGAATCCTTCAGATACGGTTGTTCTTCTAGATCAATTCTTCGATTGCATGGCGCTTTAAAACATCCAACTAGTTACAGTTTTAAGTTATGTTGCCTCTTAATACACTTAGCATGACAAGAATGCTTGATTACATGCTTACAGGGTTGGAATTAGAATTCCAACCGACCGCTAAATTTGATGATCCAAACCATTTTATCAAGTATTTCATATTGGAACGATTTTTGTTACTGGTTGTGATTAGTTGTGACTGTAATTGACAGTGGTGGAAAATTTAACGGTCAAATTCCATCCCTGCATCTGTATGCTTCCAATCATATGCAGATTTCAACTTTTAAACTTTTATCCATGTTAGGAATAAAGCAATCAAATTTCCTTTCTATTCTTTAAAAATATCTAGACCAATATTCATGGTTACATAGAGGAATTGGTATTAAGTAAATCCTATTGATTGTGTTGGTTAGTTTAGTAATACTCTCTCACACTTTTGTAATAAGATAATAGTATAATAAGGAAAATTGTATTTTAGTTTGAATGCATTAAATGTTTATTTAAGTCTTTAGGTCAATAACAATTAATGATCATAAGTGAATTTATTGATTTTATTAAACCAATTTAATATAATGTTGTTTCCAGTGGTCCAATACACGTGACATGTAAGATTTATATATTTCTTATGATTGGTAATGATATATCACATGTTTATTGGTATATAGCATTCTTATAGATTAATTTTATTTATGTTATTAGGCACCACGATTACTAATGTTTGTCTACATACATCAATTGAACATCTTCTAAAGGAATCTCTTTAAGTTGGTGATAGGTGAGTCGCCATTAAAATTCCAAGTCCATCAACATCATTAAAATAGCAACCCCATGAACGGTTATCGCTAATGTTAATAATTAGGGAATGTCGGATTTCAATGCGATTATTGTTGGGGAATGTTAATGCCAAGTGGGATGTTACGGTTAAATTATTGTCATATAATAGTAATCTAAAATGAAATGTTATTAATATTTATTTGCTAGCAGCATACAAGAGGTAAGATCACTGATATTTTGTTGCAGTGTCATTTAACATGAATGTAATATGTTGGAACGTGATGAAAAGGAATGTAATGTAATTCTGAGGTAATGTAGCGTAACGCTTCATATTAAATGCTTAGGGTAAGGTTAATGTCAGTGTATTTGTTTTAAGGTAACTATAGTGTAATGAAATGTTCAACGTTGGTGTTAATAGTTGTGGAACTATTAAGGTGATGTTTGTTATATGTTTTATGGAAATGTGGAATTATGTTGTAGATAACTTGTAAGTTGCAAGGTGGTCGTCATTTTATTTATTTATGATCAATGCAATGATGATTTATTTATGGTAAGGATATTGTAACTTCATTGTGTTGGTAGCATACAAGGAGCATGTGATTGGCGATTAATGTTTTAGTTGCAAGGTTATTATAACATAAGATGTGAGGTTATTAAGATAAGGTTGTTGTAACTTTATGGTTTATGTAACATACAAGATGTATGGAGAAGAGTAATTTAATTGTGGAGTTATTTCATGATAGCGTGGTTGCAATTTTTATTGTTATTGATAAACATATATGGTGAAATGTTCTTGAATTGTTGAACTTGGTTGTCTTGCATTGCATGGGCTACTTGTGTCGGGCGGGATGTAGACACTTCCATGTAGCCTTAGTATATAAGTCTGTGTGTGAGATTGTTTTTTGTGTGAAGAATCCAATGCCGTATCAAGAGTCTCGGGCCCTTTAAAGGCAGGGTTTCCACTCTTGCGACACACCTGACGGAGATTACTAGTTTCTGCCTGAGCAGTCGGCCAGGAGCCTATATGACCTTCTCTCTCTCCATAGCAGAGAACTAAGATTAAATGCCCTGCTTTCCTGTGCAGAAATAGTAAAATCTATTGCTATGGATTATTCCTTCTGTGTTTGTATTGTGCATAACCCAGTATGTCGTTAAATGTTTGTTTTGTGCGCCTTATGGATTTGGTCGTTAAGGCTTGTCGTTACTTGTTGTGCATCTTACATCTTCTTGTTGTAATCATCGTGGTTGCGTCTTGTTAGTCGTCGGGTGGCGACATAGAGTCAAGTGGGTCTGTCCCTTTTTACACGCGCGCACACACTTCTAAATCAAAAAAAAAAAAAAAATTTGCACCTGTTATCAGAGTTGTTGTCGTAACGAGGAGGTTTGTTACAACAATGAAGAAGCACAACATCAGTACTGATTCTTCTTTTTCTAACACTTCTTATCATGGAAATGCACTTTATGCTTATGGTTTGTCCTTCAATGAAACTTCTACTTCTTCTTCTTATGAGTGGCTTATTGATCCTGGAGCATCTTATCATATGGCTAATGATAAAGCCATATTTTCTGCTATAAATGAATGTACCACCAAGAAAATATTTGTTGGTGATGATAGATATCTTAGTGTTGTAGGGTTTAGAACAATTTAGGTAGATAATGGTCATTTCAATGATATATTATGTGTTCCAAGTCTTTCCTGCAACCTTCTATCAGTGTATCAAATCACTCATTCAAGTGAAGGAAAAAACGTAGATTTTTCACCTCACCAACTTGTAATCAAGGATCCAAAAGATCCTAAGTATGTTCTTGCAACTAGAATTGTTGATGATATTACCATGTTGTACAAGTTTTACAACTTTGGGTCATCATCTTTTCCATCAGTTTGTGTTTCTCATAGTGATGACTTGAGCAAACTTTGGCATGAGCGGTTCGGTCATATAAATTGTCGCTCATTGCAACAATTGTGTAATCAACAAATGGTGATCGGTCTTCCTCTTGTTTCTTGCAGAGATGGTCTTTGTGTCGATTGTGTTCTTGGAAAACATCATCGAGATAATTTTGACAAATGTGTCTCTTGGAACACCTCGGCCTCTTTGCAACTTGTTCACAATGACTTGTGTGGTCTGTTTTCTTCTCCTTTTTCTGGGTCCAAGTGTTTCTTAACTTTCATTGATGACTTCTCCAGATGAACTTAGGCTTATTTCTTAATACTTAAGAGTGAAGTGTTTGACAAGTTTTTGGCCTATAAGGCCCTTGTAGAAAAAAAATCAAGACATCAACTTCAAAGGTTAAGGACAGATAATGGAGGTGAATATGCCAACAAAAATTTTACAAGTTACTGCACTACACAAGGCATCCAAACACATTGTTCCATATACACCACAAAAAAATGGTGTTGTTGAAAGAAAGAATTCCACATTAAAAGAAATGGTTAATTGTATGATTCAATCTAAGGGATTAAGTCTTCATTATTGGGTGAAAACCATTAATTGTGCAAATTACATAGTAAATCGCACTCCCACAAAGGATCTAAACATATATAACACTGGAAGAATCATGGAATAATTAAGTCATATGTAAGCCACTTCCATGTATTTGGCAGTGTAGCATGGGCTCACATTCCTAATGAGAAAAGGAAAGATATATAGCCTAAAAGTGAGAAGTGTAATTTTTTTTGTTATTTTGAAGATGTCAAAGGTTCCATAACCTTTTAACCTCAATCTAATGAAATTATTATTATAATAGATGTTAAAATTGATGAAAATATGTTGGCCTGCAAGCCCAATTCGACATTTGCACCTTCTTCGGCATGAAAACCATCTTCATCGTTTGTGTCATCTTCTATTCCTATTATGGTTTCTTCTTCTTCAGATGATGACAGTGAGGATGAAAATCCACCTCCACCTGCTCACCTCCCTCCAGATGATTCCATTGAACATGAACTTGCACCAACACTACCGCTTCCTGGATGGGTCCATTCAACTCGAGAAGCAGCAGTGATCTTGTCGATGATCCTTTGGATCATCATCGAACACATTCACAGTTCCAACAAGCCTCTTCTCGTTTGGCTCAAGTTTCAAAGACTCATGATCCAGAGAATTTTGTAGAAGCTTCAGTTCATCCAACTTTGGATATAACAATGAATGAAGAGTATCTCTCTTCAATAACGAATGATACTTGGGATCTTGTACCTCTTCTGAAAGGAAGAAAACTTGTTAGATGTAAATGGATGTACATAACTAAGTATGCATATGATGGAAGTGTTGAAAGACATAAGGCTCAATTAGTTGCCAAAGGATTCTCCCAATTTGAAGGCATTGACTATACTTAAACCTTTTCCCCTGTATCCAAAATGAATTCCATATGTCTTATTCTTTCCCTTGTTGCCTCACATAAATCGGAGTTCCATCAGATGGATGTTAAATCTTTCTTATTACATGGGGATTTGCAAGAAAAAATATGCATGGAACAACCTCTTGGTTATGTCTAGAATTACTCCATCCTTGTTTTCCACCTTAAGAACTCTCTTTATGGTCTTAACCAAGATCCTCAAGCTTGGGATGTCAAAATGAATTTATTTATTCTTGATAATAACTTTTCTAGATGTCATTCTAACCCCAATGTCTATACCAAGAAAGTAGGAATCCATCTCATAATATTTGTTCTTTGTGTTGATGCTCTTATCCTCACTAGTAGTGACCGAAAACTTTTAAACCGTGTGAAAACCAACCTCGAGAAAAAAATTGAAATGACTGACTTAGGCTATTTGCACTATATCCTTGGCGTCCAAGTATTTCAAACCAAGGAAGGAATTTTTCGTTCCCATTCTAAATATGCTTGTGACCTTCTTCGTCTCTTTCACATGGAATATTATAAACTAGCCCTTTCTCCCTTCCAAGCTGGAGTCAAACTTGTTGCCACTTTTACTTCTTGTGAAGTTGATGCCACTTTGTATCGTTAGTTAGTTGGTAGCCTCTTATATTAGACTCATACATGTCATAGTATTTCATTTTCTATTGGTTTTTTTCCCAGTATATGCAAAGACCCCATGAAAGTCATTGGAAAACAGATAAAAGAATACTTCGATATGTCCAGGGTACAATTCAGTTCAAGATACATTACATTTCATGGGGGGATCCTTTATTGGTTGGTTTTACTGATTCATATTGGGATGATGACCCTAATAATCGAAAGTCTACTGCAGATTATGTTTTCATCCTTGGTTCAATCCCTGTCACTTGAGCCTGTAAGAAACAACAGTCTATTGTTCTTTCTTCAGCAGAAGCAGAGTACTAAGCAACGATTAATGCAAGCTAAGAAGCCTTGTGGCTTTGACAGATCCTTTCAGAGTTTGGATTCCAACATTAGCATCCGGCCACCCTCAGAGTAGCATCAAGATCACCAAATATTCAATTCAACATCAGCATAGAAAACACATCGAGCTACACATGCACTTATCGGAATGCTCATTCATGATTGAGTTATTGAAGTGCTCTTTTTCCCTATAGAAGATCAAGTTGCAGACATTTTCACAAAGTCTCTTACAAAAGTGAATTTTCCGAACTTCGATCTATGTTATGAGTTCACGAAGATGTCATTAAGGGGGGATAGGCTCTAATGCCTCCTTCATTCTCCTATTGTTTCACCTTTGTAAATCCTTCAATCCTATCCCAGGTTGTTCTTAAGGGGGGATGTTAGGATATTTATACACTTAGGATTTAGTTGATATCAAATTTGTCTAATGTGTTATCGAGTAATGTTGGAAAATTTGTTGTCATTGATGTTAACCTTAAAATAATCCCTAAAGCAAATCCCAAAAGCCCCTAAAATTGATGATGATGTGTCCACTTGAAAAATCCTTGAATATCCATGAGGAAGCCTTGACATAAATGTATATAACTCCAAAGTGGTCCCCTTGTGGTGTATATTTTAAGCATGGCCCTCACGGGATGAGATAACATGTGGTTGTTTCCACATGCCCACTTTGATTTGTACACAAATGGAGCCTTGAAGAAGCCCTAAAACAAGTGAAGAAGACCTTAAAGTCAAGTGAAGAAGCCCCTAAAACCAACAGAGGAATCCCCTAAATCCAAGTGAAGAATCCTCTAAATCCAAGAGAAGAATCCCCTAAATCCAAGAGAAGAATCCCCTAAAGTAAAGTAAAGAATCCCCTAAGGTCGACCATCTTTAAGGAAGAGGTGTAACCCAAAAGTTGCAACCCTTGGTCACACCCCCTCATGTGGAGAAGACCCATACAAATAAGAGGAGCCTCATTTATCATTTTGATCACATAAATTCAACCTAGCCAAGAGGAGCGAATTTCATCCTAGAGGAGTGAACTTCCAAGGTAAGATGAAGTCTTGTGATGATTTGTTCTAGGGTTTTCTTTGAAGGTCATCTTGGAATTTTCGATGTAATTTTTTTTCTAGAATGATTCAGATAGAGAAACGGCATTTCAGAAGGGATAGCGAAGAATATTGGGTATGAATTTTGGATTTTGACTCATTACACGATTGGATTTATACTCAATGGAAGTTGAGGTTCTTTAAACTAGGGTTCTCTTCTTCAAAACGAATCATCTTTCCATTTTTGCAATAAAACATTTTGGGGGACGATTAAAGGATAGAAACTTGGAGGAATTTTAGATAAGATATCGAAGAATATTGGGTACAAGTTTTAGATATTGATTTATTACATTTACAGAGTTATACTTGTTGCAAGTTAGGGTTTGTGACTAATCTAGAAACTAGTCCCAAACAAGTGTTTGATATAAAACTATTATATATGAAGCTTTGTAGGTCCAAATTGAATTCCACTTGTTGCATTAGAATGAGAAAAAATCTTATTAATTGAGGTCCAAGTTTCAAAATAAAAAACGGAAAATTGAGCTCATGGAGAATCTTACAAGTTTGCATATTTGAGGTACACTTATGAGCAGTTTTGTATGCAGATTTAAGAAGTGATTTTGGGATTGTATTTGAAGGTTGATTTGATCATGTATCATCACTTAAAATATTCCAAGGGGATCGATGTCTCCTTCTAGTAGATGCTGGAAAACTCAGGGAGTGGGTGCTTCCTTCAATTTGGTGCTTGTAAAATCTTGAATCTACAAGAAAAGTTTGTGTGGTTTTCTCCCAATTGGGTTTCCACATAAAAATCAGTGTGCAATGCATATGATTTTATGTCATGATGAATGACATGATTAATGGTTAATTTTTATGTATTGCTTGAAGGTTAAAATTGTTGAAATAACTCTATATTGATTCACCCCCCCCCTCTCAGTATTCTTGGATATTCTAACAGGTAAAAATGCAATTCTTTAGTATGCATTTGTAGATAGAAAATCCCACGGTAATGATATGTTCCCGACATAGAGTGATCTGACAGTTCATATTCGTCTCAATCTTAATGCCTACATTGATATGTGGCTCAACACCTAATTGGTCCATGATCTATATTTAAAGAGCAGGGAGGGTCATTTGTCGATGATCAATTGTGAGAAACTCTCTTGTAATTCTCTCTATAATATTTTTCTTTTGCATTAATAAATTGCTCCAAGTGGCCACATTGGTTGAGTTCGTGGATGTTTCCCCATTGGGGTTTTACGACATAAAAACATCAATGTGTTGATCTTTGATCTGGTTGTGTGAGTGGTTGTTGAAGTTGTTCATCGTCTGTTGGAATACCTGCGGTGTTAAAAAGAGTGGCACAAATGTGATATTTTTGTATGCCCTTAAAATGTTGTTCAATGCTAGAATGGTAAAGCCTGTATGTCATCTTCACCAAATCATGTTGTCACTGATAAGTATGGTAGGGTAGCAAAGAGAGACTCCTTGCAAATATAGTGGAAGAAGAAAGGAATATTCATGGGTATTCTAATATAAGCAAAAACAACAATAGGAGGTCTCATCATGAGTCGGCCTATTAAGTCCATGGGCATGTAGCAGTATGACACTACTATTCATCTGGTCACCAAGCCAGGGTAGAGGCTCTTGGTGGCATATCCAAGAGAAAGGGGGTCTCATCACGAGCCAACCTTCTCATTTCCGTGAAATGCTTGTGGGTAACGATGTCACCACTAGTCACCACGCCAGAAAAATGTCCTCCAACTATCCTCTTGAAAAGAAAAAGAAATAAGACAAAGAGTAAAAGGCATTGAATGGGATAGGAAACAATGGCATCCATGACAAGGTGCATCTCACCCTCTACAAAGTCACCCACAAGTAAGACCTACATTTCCCTGTCATCATTACACCCCTTCCCCAAACATTCCCTACAAAATCTCATACATTTATATGACCTAGATGTGTCTTCACCTGGGAAACACCCCACACCTGAGGAGGATTAGCCCAATAGGACATCCTGAGACCCTCTCCAAACCTGGCTTGTTAAATAGCATAACGTATTTGAGCATTTGTTTGGGTAATGGGGGGTTTGATGCACATGTTTGGGTAACTTGATTATTAGATGTGATTGGCATTTCTATGATCCCTGTGACTTATGAGCCCATGGAGGGTGTACTTGTTGTTGTAGGACCATGCCCGATGGACAAGTACATATGGGGAGATGATTAGTTCAGACCTCAATGGGGCTAAAATCTCACTAGATGGATGTTGTGACCCCAACCAGGGGCAGAGGGATACCAAAGGCTTGCACCAAAGAAAAAGGAGGATGTTCCACCAGAGGCACTTTGGCAGGCCTGGACCTAGGGGGTTCTTTCCCTTCCACCATGACGTTGGCCCTTGAAGGCCCCTGATGTCATCATTTTGAGCCTTGACGTCATCTAGTTAGGGTTTTGGCATGAGGACCGTTGGGTTGGCACGTGTGGCAGCTTCTAAGGCCTTTTGAGGCCTAACGTTTCACTTTGGAGGCCTAGTGTTCCATGAAGGGACCTAACATCACCCTAGGAGGGGCATGACGTCATCCCTAAAAGACAAAATTAGGGTTTTAAATGTTAATTTTATGTAAAACTGGATATTTTATGTAAACTGGCCATGTCGGCCTTTTTTTTACCTAAATTGTAATTAAAGGTCATTTGTATTGTATAAATAGAGAGTCAGAACTCTCATTTTTTCATCATCTTTCACTCACACAAGTGTGAGGTCTGAAATTCGACCTCTTTTAAGGCTTATTGGTTGAAATTAAATGGTTTGAAACTCTTGGAGGAGGTTATTTTTGGTGTATTTTTGCATTTTCATGGTGGAAAGTCTTCAACTAGGGTTTGTGGCTAGATTATTCTTGATGAAGTAAGTAAAAATCTGAAATCCTTCTTTATTTTGAATGGTTATGGTGCATTTACTTGTTCCTTTCTAAGATTGTGAAATTGCTAGTGTGAAACCCTAGGAGAAAAGCACATGTTATTGTCATTTTCTTTATAACTCTTCACCTACTTGATTTTGCTAGAGAACACCTCCCTTGAAGGATATACTAGAGCCCTATCTTTGTAGCACTCTAGTATCATTGCTTCATTAAGCTTCATACATTTATTTCAAGTTTGATCTAAAGAAGAAGGAAATCGTTAGGGCCTAGGGTTACCTACTTTCTAGCATCTTTTCCTTCTAGGGTTTTAGATATTGAGACCTTAGGTTACTAACACCTCAATCATATTCCCTTTTCCTTTAGCTCATCTATTATCATTTGTTGTTTCCCTCTAAGAATTGCCACTACAACTTTGACTCCATTTACCCTAAAAGGCAATAGTTCATACCTTGAAAGTGATTGATTGACTAAAACAACTCTTAAACCATCTACCTTAAGACCTTTACTAACTATTTCTAATGTTAGATTAGACTAACCTACTAACTAATTTGTTGTTGTTGCAAAATATTGCTTCATCCATCTATAACAACAGAAAATTTGTCTTAAAATCAAGTTTTAAAGTTGATTATACATTACCATCATTGCTTCTGATAATTACTATCATCTTGCCAAGTTTATGTTATCATTTCTTGTTATTTTTGAAGCTTTATTGAGGCATATTTGTGATGCTATTGCTATATATATTGTTGTTATAAATACTTCTATTGCTTCAACTTTTATATCAGCTTGTTCATCTTGTCAAAAGTCTATGGTTTTATGAAGCACT
This sequence comes from Picea glauca, assembly GCA_000966675.3. Lineage (NCBI taxonomy): Eukaryota > Viridiplantae > Streptophyta > Pinopsida > Pinales > Pinaceae > Picea > Picea glauca. The sequence continues at coordinate 832,500 of JZKD02S0515196.1, forward strand.
AACATCATATGGTACTTGCAAATAGCATTTTTTCTTGTTGTCTTGTTCTGGGCAGGTACACTTAAATATTACTTTGCTTCATCTCTTTAAAAACCCTTGGAACTTTTGATCAGAGTGACCTATGAGAGGGGTGGGACTTTCTTGATACTTTTTCCTTAGCCTTCTCAAACCCCCAAGTCATTGGGGACGTCTCCCCTGGGGTACCACTCCTAAATAGAAAGAGGTGTCTTATCAAGGTGACAGTGATAGGACATCCTCCTTGTTTCACCAATTTAGTGTCCACTTGCCTTTGGCTTTTGGAAAGTACAAATTGTGAGATAACAGGAACTAATGTGAAGAAACCAAGGGAAAAGGAACAGGATAGCTCTAGAGCGATATGGTCTTCTGGACAATATTTCGAGCAATCAACTTTCAACGCTCATGCAAAGGTGGTGAATTTATTTTTTTGTTGTGCATTTGATAGCTTTGTAGTTTGTATTATTGGGGGTTTCAATCTCCAAGGGGGTTTGTTCGATCCAGGAGGTAGAGGCCCTTCATCTTCCTCCACTGTACTACATTTGAATTTAGTCTCCATGCCAAGGGGAAGGGTTTGTCTTATTGTTTTCTCTCATTTTCCTGATGGTCATACTCGAGTTAAAAGGGCCAAAAACCTATCTTTGTCCCACCTTTTGATCCATCATCTATGCCCACTTTCTACATTGTCTCTGCTCGATACATTAGTTTCAATGTGGTTTGTCATAATAGAGAGAGATCATCGAGTTAGGTTGTTTTTTTCTAACTTTCAAAGGCACCCACCCACTCCTAGTATGGCGAACAGAGGAGGAAGCTAGCTTAAGAATCTAGTGGAGGAAGACACCAAAGGCAAAAGGGTGATGAATTATAGTGCTTCCAAATGAAGAAAGCAAAGGAAATATATGACAAGTGTGCACCATGATGTAGGGAAAGAAGAACAATTATGTAATTCATGCTTCAAGCCAGAGACAAAGGAGGAACTGGAAAATATGGAACAACGCGTGCACCAAAGGAAAAAGTGATACCAAGGGCCAAATCAAGACAGAGCTAACATGTTGGGTAGAGGACCCCAAATTCTCAAGATCTAGGGATAGCAAAATCTATAAAACCATTGAAATGTACTTGGTTATGAAAGCAATTATGGCCCAAGCAATTGAGGACATGCACTCCCCACAACAACAAATCCTAGACAAGATGAACCAAATGGATAGAATACTTAGCATGCTAGACAAAAGGTTTGAATCATTGGGAAAATGTGTCTTTGGAGTCAGGTTTCAGGTCTCAACCAAGCAAGGAAATGAGGGAATAGAATAGTAGCAAAATGTAGGTCCAAGCGATTCGAGAGGAGGACCCTCAAATCCAATTGAGGTAGATGAGAATACCAAGCAAACAGTTTGCACATTGCAATAGTCAGTTTCAAGGGCTACCTCACCAAGGCCACTTGATTAATGTCATAGTGAATTATGCATGACTCTATAAGTGTTTTTGTTGTTATTGTTTTTAATCTCCAAGTTATTCAGACTATTGTGTTCTATATGTGTAAGCAAATAAATAGAAGTAGAACAATGTTAAGAACAACTTTAAGGATGATAAAACAACATATCATATTTTGCTACAACTTGTGGCTAGGTTTCCTCAATGGCGGGCCATAGGTTGTTATGTCTGTAATACTTTGTGCATAATATAAATTTAGACACTAACTTACGAAAAAAAAAACCATAGAATAACTCGGCCCATAAAAAATCTAAATAAAGTTGATTACGTGGACCTTCTCCATACAAACCTCGGGTCTGAAGTCCTTGATAATAGTAACTTTGTTAACATCGTTATATCAATCTTTAAATTTAACTTAACATTCTTAATACCATTTAAGTATGGGGAATTATTCTTGAAATGGTTGACTACTTCGTAATTAATTTAGACCCATTTTGCAATTCTTTTCTTTTATCCATCACACATGTGAATGAGAATCCCGATACACAAACTTTATGTCATGCATTTAAAAAAATAATAGTGCATCTACATGCACAACCACACAACTTTATGTTTACAAGCAAGGTGTGCATATTGGCTTGGAAGTACACATTTGTGTTTATAAGCATCCTTATGGGAAGTTGTGTGT
>JZKD02S0515197.1:10875-27669 GCA_000966675.3 Picea glauca
GAATACCCTTCTTGTTAAGGGGGAGTGTTGAAATAATGTAACTGCAAAGAGTATTCTTATTATTATTGATATTTTATTTATAGGATCAATCCCCATTGAGGATTGATCATGTCGGATATTGTAATAGGACCAAATCCCCTTTTGCGGATTGGTCAACAGACAATTATAATAGGCAGAATATGAAGTCGGCCCCAACAGTTAATAAGAAGACCCAGAAATATAATAAAGGTGGGTTTACCCACCTAGATGAAGAAGTCAGCCCTACTAGTGAAGAGACACTTCACACGTGCCAGAACTTGTATAAATAAAGGAGGCTAGCGCCTCATTTGATCACAACTCACTTGCTCAGTTTGAGAGACAAGTTCTGATCTGTTACCGGCAAGGAGAGAGAGAGTGGCGCATATCTTGGAGAGGACTTTCTGTTTTAGCATAATAAGATCTCTTAGCATTGTATTGGCTATCTATATTAAGGAAGTTTTGCTGGGTTTTCTTCCCCTAGAGGGTTTCCCAGGATAAATGTTGTGTCTCTTGTGGATGTGTATTTCTCAGTGATCTTGTTCTTATGTTGCTATTATCTATTGAATTGCAAAGAACTATAATAATGGCATAAACATTAACAAACAAGACACATTCTCATTTGTGTGATTGCGAGTTGAAGGAGTGGGCTTGAGGCTGAGGAAGGAAGGCGACTGGCTGAGTGGTTTGTGCAACCAACTGAGGAGTGATCTTAGGGCATCTAGGGCAGCTTACAGAGTCTGATTTCTTGTAGCAGTAGAGGCCACGTCTGCTGGAGTATACTGGGCCATTTAGGCCGTACTTTGCAGCAGAAAAGGGCGATTCTTGTGCAGGCCATACAGCAGCCAATAGGGGCAGCAATCTTAGTGACTGAGATATAGGTGTAGAATCAACATGGTATCAGAGCTCAGCCTCTTAGTACAAGACAGCCAAGTGACTTGTTGTGCAAACCAGAAAGGGTAAATCAGCAAGTGGGACAGAAGACCAGATGGTGTGGGTGAAAACAGGACAGCAAACTCAAATGGTTAGTGCAAGCTTGAGGGTTGAGGACAGGCTAGATGGAGCCTCAAATTTTTGTCCTTGGAGAGAGCGAATTAGCTTGGTGCTGGAGGAGAATGAGCTATTGGGAATTGCAAAAGAAAAAGTGGCAGCCCCAGCTGATCCAGTACAGCTAGCTGCCCATTCCAAGAAGGATATCAAGGCCAGGAGGATACTTGTGGATGGTGTCAAGGACCACATCATTCCGCATTTGTTTGGCAAGAAGACAGTGAAGGAAATGTGGGAGGCCCTGGTAAAGCTATAGCAGTCTGACAAACAGAGCAAGAAGATGTTGCTCAAAGAGAAGTTGAGAAGCACGAAGATGGCCAAGGGAGCGTTGGTGGTCACTTTCCTCACAAAGTTCACTCAGATTCGAGATGAACTTACAGCAATGGAAGAGACCATGGATGAGACCAAGCTAGTGAGGACAGCCTTGAATGGCTTCACCAAGCAATGGGATGTGTTTGTCCGAGGGGTGGTGGCACGAGAGAAATTCCCTGATTGGGAGAGGTTGTGGGACAACTCCACCCAGGAGGAGTTGCGAGTGGATGCATCTCGGGCTAGTCCGCTGAAGAATGAGGAGGAGAATGTAGCTCTTCATGCAAAGAAGAGCAGTGGAGCGGGAGGCCATAACTCACATAACTCCAAGACCCCATGATGTAGGTGAGCCATCCTTTGATGCCATAACTCACATAATTGATTGTTGTTGTCGCTACTCGTTGCCAAGGCATGCAGTGGCTAAAAAAGAAATCTATACAGTTTTCCATCCCTCACTCCAATCACCTTCCCAGAGGTGAGACTGGACCCCTAAGGTGTATGAGGACCTTTGTCCCTTTGAAGGACACCTCAAGACCCCTGTCCTGGAGGGTGGAAACTGAGATGAGATTCTTCTTCAGCCCAAGGACAAACAACACATCCCTGAACGATATGGGTGGCATAGTATCCCTCTGGAATGTCATTGTGCCACGCCCAGTAACCCTGACAATGGTGTCATCTCCAAGTGTCATCTCCTTTTTATAAAGAGCAAGATTCTCCTCACCCTCGGCAACATGTTGTTGGCCTGAAGATCCAAAGCTACATCTCAGCTCCTCCTGTACAAAGTCACCCCATAGTCTCTCCCAATTGAGCATAGCCTCCCTAGCCACAATGCCTTGCACAAAAGTCTCCCACGTTTTGGAGAAGCCATTTAAGCTAACGTCACTAAAACCACGGGATCCATAGTCTCACCAATTGTTGCCAACTCATCTCGAGTCTAAGTAAATCTCCCGAGGTATGAGGTCACCGACTCTGACTTGAGCATCTTAATGCTCCTGAGCTTCTCCTGCAGAACCATCTTTCGGTTTTGATTAGGACTCTGGTAGAGTTTGCACAATGAGTCCCACATCTCAAAGGCAAACTCATTACTAGTCAAATGAGGTATGACATGGTCTCTCACCGCATCACATATAGGCATCTTTGCCTTGGTGTTCCTCTTCCTAAACTCTGCTACCACCAAGGGAGCAGTGACAGGAGGAAGAACCACTGGAGCCTAAACGATATCCCATAGTTCAAGATCCTCCAAGACAAATACAATCCTGGTCTTCCAAGGGGACCAGTTGCTAGCTCCTGCTAGCCTATCCTCCACCCTCATCTGTGTCACTGACATGACTGCCCACTGAAGCCCAAACTGATGATAAACACTGTAAAAGAGAATAGCCTCACTCCTATACACACAGGTATGAAAACAGGTATGAAAAGAGGTTGTCCAAAACTGTCCAAAACAATCCAAAACATCTGCTCACTGTATGCTCAACAAATCAGCGAAAACTTAGCCCTTAGGCTCTGATACAATGTAAAATTTTGAGGAACTAGATGGCTTCCCAACAGGTCTGTCTTTGACCTCTTGTTGGGCTCTAAGTTTAAGTTCTCAAAGTTGTCCTTGCTGTTGTTTTAGGACAGCAAACAGATCTGAATTTTCTCCTCTCAAATCTGCCTCTCTTTTAAGGTGCCCTTGCAAGTGTTTTCGTAACTGATGTTAGCACATGCAAATACCTTAAAATATACAACACTCCTCTAGGATCTTAACAAGCTCCTAATGCTGATATAAAACTAAGCATACAAAACCCTGGACAAAACCCCCCCGAGGAAAACCAGTTTGAAATAAGTGTATATATATGGAGTGCTTCAAGCAATGAATACAACAAGGAAGATAAATACAAAGGAATCTGAACTCTTTGCAAGCTCCTCTCAAGCTTTGCAATAGGTTCCTTGAGAAATGCGCCGCTAGAAGAGTGTGCCCCCTTCTCCCTTGTGAAAGCTTGAAGACTAGTGCGCCCTTGACCTTCCCTTGGCTGAATGAGAAACCCTTGCACACAAACTTCCCTTTGTATGCTGCCTCAAACATGCACCAACTAGATCTGAGTTTGCTTCCCTCCAAGCAGTGCATGTAAGCTTGCGCCCTCAAACCAACAGTGCGTCCTCCACCAAACAAGAACTCTCCAACACAAAGAATGAAGCTCCAAGCTTCCTTGCACCCTCCATGAACATGTGCGCCCAAGCAAGCTGCTCCAAACCATCAATCCTCACTTCTCTTCTCCTCACCGAACTCTCAAGGTGTTCAAGTGAACAATCAATGCCTCTCTATGCCCTATGCGCCCTCTTTAGCTATCCTTAGGCCAAACCTAGAGATCAATGGCTAAGATCATCTCTAGCCATCTCTAATCCATGGCTGAGATCTCATCTCAAGTATCTCACTTAGAAACCCACTTTTGGTTAAGTTTCCTAAGTTTGCTTTATGTCCCTTAATTCACCCACAAAGTGAATTAATAGTCACTTTTTCCTTAGGTGACAAATTTCACCTTTTTGACTTACTTAGGATAAATCAATGTGAAATTAGACATAAAGTAAAAGGTACAAAGGTCAAAACATTTCCCTCTTGTGGTTAGAGACACACAACCACAAGGGGACCACTTCCCAAGGTACACAAAACTCAACAATTGTTGGGCCGTACAAAAGAAGAAAGAGGCCAAGATCAACAGGCCATACAGCTGATAGAGAGGGCTGATTTTTTTTCTGTAAGATATACTGAAAATTTCTGTTGCTGTAACATTTCTCTGAAGCCTCAATAAAAGTGCTCCTTTGCTGGTTTTCCCCACATTGGGGTTTCCAGGGTAATATCTGGTGTCTAGTAAATTTTTATGTGCTTGGTTCTGTATGCTTCCGCTGTTATATTTCTGTTTTATATTTCAACTGTAGGTTACTGGATAAATTCAGATTTTATATCAGCATTGATATTTTCTGGTTAAGATAATTTATTGGCAGCAATCTCAGTGACTGAGATATAGGTGTAAAATCAACAAATATAGCAAAGATCAAGATTTCAAGCCAGGATATTATATAAGCTGACTCAAAAGTCACCTTCAAGGTTTATTTGGGTAAATAAATTAGTGGCAGAGGTACACAGGATAATCAGCAAGAAAACCCTTGCCTCAGAGGAGACTTCACGAGCTGGCATCCAGGAAGGGAAAACTATTGTCGTTCCAAAATCAAACACTAAGACAAAGAAAGAGAACTGGTAAAATTGATCAAGAAAATTTGGATAAAATAACTCCCATACAGAGCTCCATGCTGGCTGATCAGAGATAGCTCTTCAAAGTTGTAGTAGAGATATCACACTTGAATACTATGCATTCTAACTTGCTTTTCAATTAAAGAGTAAATCAAATCTTTATGATTGTGGTGAGGAGGGTGTAAAAAATGAAGGAAACTATTCAGAGGAAGAAGATCTTCTAGAGCTCACATTTTGGGAAGCAATATTATGGCTAACCATAAAGACTGAATGTGTTTCTATTTTTTTTTCTTTTTTCTAGTTCAATTACCTTCCCAAGTTCTGGTGAACATAAAAAATGATGATTTTGTGAGACAGATGGAATTCTAAAACCTTCAAGAAGTAACTAAGCTGGATGACATATCTTCATTCTACATTGACAAGTGGTGACATTCTCGCAATGATTTAAGTATTTATTTGCAAAGTTCGTGGAGAAAATAGAAGAAGCATAAAATTACTCAACTTTGGGTAAAGAGGGACAGCTGGCAGGTTATCACAATAGTAGAATTGGAGGAGAAGTGGGATGTAAATAAATCCTTCTATTTCTTAAGAGCAAGTGGGACATCAAGCATGCAAGGTGTCAAGCCTATCAACCGTCTTTTCTAAATTTAGAAAATAGTTACACAAAGAAAGCCAAAAACTCAGCATTTGGAAAAGGATAAAAGGCAGTGCTGAATACTTGGTAGGGGTAGGGGTTGGAGTTATTTTGCACCAGAGAGGCTGAAGCTACTCAAGAGCCTACAGGGCCACTGTATTTACAGCAGATCGAGAAAACAACCTATGGATTTGACACATTCTTTGCAGATTTTGTTTTTCTTTCAATCTATGTATTCTTCTATAGTTAATCAAGAACTTTTCTCCAGAGTGGCTATGAACTCTTGGATGAAATTGTTTCAGTTATAAAGATTCTGAAGTTCTCATGCACTCCCGAGAAGAGTGCATGTCCACAAGTACGAGCCTAATGTTACTCCTTCATCTGGCATGGGGTTACTCCTATGCCTTTTTTTTTCTAGTCCTTGGATTTCTGGGTTGTGGACTGTTATTGCAGGATTTGTACTTGTGCAAAGCCCAAAACAAGTCCCCCAAATCTGTGTAACTATGGAAGATCCTACCGCTGTCACCTTAGTAAGAAATTCCCTCATTATAGTGATGGACGATGTCCACCACAAGGGACACTTCCCCGGTGATCTCAAGGGATCAAAGTAGCAAGTAGCCAAGCCTACCGCCCCCTTTGTTGACCACCCAAAGATTAGTCTAGGTCAAGATGGTAAAGGAGATATGAAGTTGTTTGAGTACCTGCCTGGAACAAAAACAATTTATCGCATATATATGATGATTTCCAAGTTCAAACAAGCAATAAATACCTCTTAAGACACTAGACAATGATAATTGCTAATGGCTGTTGCAAATTTGCAGCAGTGTACCAGTCTTATAACAGCAATATAAATTTGTAACAGCAGCAATAAAAAGAACTCAGAATTTCAACAATTGACCATGAAAATTAAGCATGCAACACATAGAACATTATCCAATTGTTTAAGAGAAATTCTGAATAAGTTAGACCACCTTTACAAGAGTGTATGAAGCAAACTAAAGTATTATCAGGTGGCTGTAGCAAACTTTATTAACAGCAGCAAGTTATTAAGTTATTAGGCGAGTTTGCAAGTGTTCGTGTTAGAAATGTTAGTAGAGAGATTGAGAGAATTGAAGAGAATGATTGTTGATCAATTTCACCACAAGAGAGCTGTAAAATCGATGGCTTTGAGGACTATGGAGTCTCTATAACAGCAATACAACAATGCTTGAAGATTAAACTAGTAGAGACTAAGAGGTAGGGCTTAAACTCTAAGGTGCTATCACATTAGGGCCATAGGGTTTAAACCTTAAAAAGAAGGATTGCTAGAGTGCAAATACATTTGGGCTCTAGCAACCTTTTCTCCCTTCTCCATACTTCAACTAGGTCAAAATCAAGTGTCTAAGGCTAAAATCCTAAAATGCTAGCACTTTAGGGCTTTAGCATACTAACCCTAGCAAGGAAACTTTACCAATTTTGAACAAGAATAACCTTGTGAGAGGAGGAAGCACTTATGCTCCTCTCTTAGGGTTTTACCAAGAAAGATGTCTAGCATAAAGTAGCAATATTCACCATGAAACATAACAACATAAAGATAAATTGCAGAAAACTAACTTACTTTAGCCAAGATACCATGACACGAAACCCTAATTGCAGAAATTCATCCTCAAAAATCAGCAAACCGTCCACAACTTAATCCTCCAAGCATAGTTCATTAGGTAGAAGAGCTAGATAGCCCAAAGAGGGCGAAAATTTCAGACTTGTTCTCACAAATGGTGAGAAGATATGATGATAAAATGAAATGAGAAGGTGCTCTATTTATATGGAACCACCTTAACCAATTTGTCCACATAAATTTGTCACCAACAAATTAGAAGAGGGTTGACCCCTTCATTTTCCTCTACAATATGCCAAAATGAAAAATACATTTAAAAAACCCTAAAAAGAGTGACGACGTGCCCTAGAAGGGTGTTGTAAGGCTCAAAAGTGAGACATCGGGCCTCAAAGAGGAGATCGTTGGGCCTCCAAAGGCCATGTGTCATGATCCAAAGTGCAAAAATGACATGCCATCTGTCTCCTCAAGTCAAATCACCTCTGGAACCACATGAATCCATCAAACCCTAGCCTCCAAGGTGATGTCAAGGGCTAGAGGTTGACATCATAGGCCTCCAAAGGCCATGTCCAAGCGCAAGAGAGGTATAACCTTGTCCACAAGTGATGTCAAGGTGCCTCCAAAGGCAATGTCCTCCATCCTCTATGCATAAGAGCTCTGAGGTGCTTTGCCCAACATGTGGACCTTTTGCCCATGTATGTGGCATATGACCAGCCTGCTCAAAGACCAAGCCCATCTATCCATCGTCCAAGGCGTCAAGGGTGTGAGAGACATAATCTAAGGGTGTTGAGTCATTGGATGACTCCCTGCTCTCCTTCACACGTGCCAAAGTCCAATAATAAGGCACAACATTGTGGGCACAACCCAAGATGTCCCTCAAAGAACCATGTCAAGGGCATTCAAAGAAAAGTAGAATATAAGACAAAGTAAACCAATGTTCATAAGACACATTAGTCCTTAAATCATGCAAAGTAAGTTGATGCCTAAGGTACAATCCATGTAAACAATTCACACAAGTATCCCCTTCAAATATCACCCAAGCCCAAGACCTTGTGAGGGTTACCAAGTTTAAGTATGGGAGGGCCTTCATCCAACCCTATTAGGTGTGCAACCTAGACAAGAAATAAATAACCCAGGTAGAGGGATAGGTCATGAGAGTGACAAAGGAAAGTAAAAACCCATCAAGAGTAAGTGTGAAGATGGTATGGTTTAGGGCTTCCTCCATGGCTTATGGTGTCCATCTCTATGAGCGCTTTTGTTGAGGGTGTGCTTGCTCTAGAGATACCAAATGTCTGCGTGCTATTTTTCCAAACCCCTTTATTAGCCATCTTTCCAACCCCTCTTTTCTTCAGATTATATTTGCTAGTCCCCTTTAAAAGGTTTCAAGCTTTAGCATTTGCAAATTTGGGACCAGGGCGAGCACTGAATGAGTAGAGCTCAAGTTGGACGAATTTTTGGTGGTCCTTATTTGTTATGTTCACTTTCTTTTGTAGCATTTTCTTATTCTTTTCAGTAGTTGCAATCTACCTCCAACCCATTAACCCCTTTCTCATGAGAATATGGGCCATAGCCGAAGTTCAAGATATATATGAAAGGTTTTATGGTGGAAAGTGTTAAGTATGGTCGAGAGTGGAACTTTATCCTTGGGAGGGCCCCCTAGTATTACCCCTTTTCCCTGGGCAGTAACAACATGGGACTAGGACACAGAAGTTGACCACCAAGGTGAAACAAGGCAACAAAGACAATTTCTTAAGCAAGTGATCCACTATCCAACTTCAACCAGTGATCCTTGCCCACATGCCCAATAAATTAAGCACAACACCTTGCATGAAAAAAGGACTAACCATACCTCATGGTGACGTTGGCTTACCATGCCCCATACTCTAGGTTGTTTGAATGTGATGATCCTTGGTTGATTTGTGTTGGGAGGAAAATCAGGGAGGTTGTTTGGTTGCCATCTATGGACATGTTGATCATCCTCACGGTGTAGATCATGTTCTCCATTGCGATCCTCGAGACATGATCTCCTCCAGTTACCCCTAGGCATCGGGGGGGTAACATCTGGCTCCAACATGGGGACATTTGCTCACCGTAGAGTGCATGAGAACCTTGACATCTCTGGTTGTCCAAGACCTGCAATCTTGCGCCCACTTCAACCAACATAACACTTTAGAAGTATTTGTCGGTGGACACAATCCACCAGGTGTCAGTGATAATCCAAAGGACCAAAACCATACTAAAAAGAAAATTTTCCTTAGGTACAAAATATAAAGCAAAATATAAAAATTGCAATTTCCTAACATGTATTCATTATGTACAAATGAAAGTGCAACATGTATATATATAAGATGCAACTATACTAACATGATATGCATGATGCAACATATATACAAATGAAAGGCAAGATGCATATGCCTACTTACCTACCCTACACTAATCTATTCTAGTTAAAATGCGAGGTATAATCATATAACCAATAAAACCATCCCAGCATTGTATCAGAATATCTACCCATGTGCTTCATCATAAACCAAAACAAGGATAAGTAAAGCACAAAAAGAACATGAGTTAAAGCAGGCACTATACCATATCCAATCATAAAATCTAACAAATGGAGGTGGGAGGGAGGGACAAAACTATGCCAAGTCACATTTCCACAAGAATGCTCAATCCACCTCTGAATAGGGCTACAACAAGATGAAGACTCGTGACGTTGACTCAGAGACCTTGAAGGTTGACTACCTCGGAGCTCATCACTCCCCAAGGTCTGAGAAGGGATGAACAAGAATCGAGAAGATGATCAATAATTACTCAAGGGGAGGCTAAAAAAATAGGATGTCGAATTTCTTCTTAAATCATCCAACCTACCCTTGAATTCTAAGAAAAAAATTTGCCTCGAAGACAACTTGGGACAAGGAACATGTTTCACAGCTACATCCTTAGTGGCATGCGAGATGAAAGAGAATAAGAAGGCTGGAAACAAAAATCATGCTCCAAGCAAACCATGTCCTTACCCTAATCAAAATCAGAGCACGATGGTGGTTGAAAATTTTCTTTGTAGAACAAATCCAAGTGCTCAAAAGAATAAGTATCAAACCCCCCAAGATACAATTGGCAATCATCATGAGAATGTTGCACTAAGTCATCCTTGGGTGGTTGGAACAAAATAATCAAATCATCTTCATGTTGCCAAACATCTGAATCAGTAGCAATCACATAGGGTTATTGTAAAGGCAACAATTGAAAATGACCTTCAATGTCGTAAATGGGATCTCCATCATGACAAATCAGATTCCATTTACATCTCCCAACATGTATAAACTCATCAATATTATCAATCACATCATCACCTTTATTATAACATGAAGGGTTTAATGCATCCAAGGGTTCCTCTAGCACATCTTCGCTTTCCCATTCATGAAACACATCAACATTGAAAACTTGGAAAGGAGTATAACTTACCACTTTCTTTTCTTCTTGTGTGAGAGGAATGGAAGCTTGGATGACTTCATCAAATAGAGGAGCAAATACTGGGGCTTCATCTTCATGAGGAGCCTCTTCGTGAATTAGGTCTTCAACATGGTGTGTTCTATCAAAGTGTTCTTCTTCGGCATATTCAAAAGACAACTCATGTTCATGTCTTTGGTGATCTTCCTCATGACTCACCTCTTCAGGATCGTGTTCTTCAATCAAGTCTTCGCTGTCTTCAATGAAGTCATGAGGTGATCCCTGCTCCTATTCGAAGGGTTGGTAACCCTTTTCATGAATCTTCTCTTCAACCTCATGTTCGTCGAAGGATTCTTCATCTTCCTCAACAAGGTCAAAAGATAACCCTTCCCTTTGGAGGGCCACTGTGAGATCGTGGAGGATATCTTCATATGTTTGTGTTCTCAGCCCCACCTTTTGAAGAATTCCTCAATGAAAATTGTAAGAGAAAATATACTCTTTGGATTGAGAGTATCCTCGACCAAGTCCTTTTGTCTTGTTTCCATAGATAGAAAAAACAATCTTATTAGCACATCATGATGTGTCACATCTATCTCTGAAACATACTTCAAGAATTCACAACATGAGTAATAGCCAAGGACAGGTTTCCATCAAATTTTGGACAATTTTTCCCCCAACCTAGAGAAAAGAGATTTGGATATCCGAAAATATCCTCAAAATCCAGGGAGGAAAATATTCTGTGAAGTGACCAACGTGCCATAATTCCATCACTTGAAAATATACAATATCACAAAGTTAAGAGTAGGATGACAACTTGGAATATGTCAATGGAGTCGCCAAATGATCCCCCTTGGATCATCAAAGGAAGGTGAGGGAACTACCCCCAATGGAGTCACCAGGTAAACTTGTAAGATAAGGGCTTCGGGAAAAGTTTACCAATGATATATCGTCGAGGAGAATGACTCAATCCTCCCCGGCAAGAGCACCAAAATGTTATCACAAGATTTGTACTTGTGCAAAGCCCAACAGAAGCCCTCCACATCTACGTAACTATGGAGTATCCTACCCATGTCACCTTAGTAAGAAATTCCCTCGTTTTAGTGATGGAGGAGGTCCACCACAAGGGAGGCTTCCCCGGTGACGTCAAGGGATCAAAGTAGCCAAGCCTAGCACCCCCTCTCTTGATCACCCAAAGATTAGTCTAGGTCATGATGGTAAAGGAGATATGAAGTTGTTTGAGTACCTACCTAGAACAAAATAATTTATAGCATATATAATGATTTCCAAGTTCAAACAAGCAATGAATACCTCTTAAGACACTAGACAATGATAACTGCTAATGGTTGTTGCAAATTTGCAGCAGTGTAGCGGTCTAATAACAACAATATAAATTTGTAACAGCAGCAATAAAAAGAGCTCTGAATTTCAACAATTGACCATGAAAATTAAGCATGCATCACATAGAACATTATCCAATTGTTTAATTGAAATTCTGAGTAGGCTAGACCACCTTTACAAAAGTGTATGCAGCAAACTAAAGTATTATCAGGTGGCTGTAGCAAACTTTATTAACAGCAGCGAGTTATTAGGCAAGTTTGCAAGTGTTAGTGTTAGAAATGTTAGAGAGATTGAGAGAATTGAAGAGAGTGTTTGTTGATCAAATTGACCACAAGAGAGCTGTAAAATCAGTGCCTTTGAGGGCTATGGAGTCTCTATATCAGCAATACAACAATGCTTGAAGATTAAACTAGTAGAGACAAAGAGGTAGGGCTTAAACTCTAAGGTGCTAGCACAGTAGAGCCTTGGTGTTTAAACCTTAAAGAGAAGGATTTCTAGAGAGCAAGTACATTTGGGCTCTAGCAACCTTTTCTCCCTTCTTAATACTTCAACTAGGTCAAAATCAAGTGTCTAAGGCTAAAATCCTAAAGTGTTAGCACTTTAGGGCTTTAAGATACTAACCCTAGCAAGGAAACTTTACAAATTTTGAACAAGAATAACCTTGTGAGAGGAGGAACCACTTATGTTTCTCTCTTAGGGTTTTACCAAGCAAGATGTCTAGCATAAAGTAGCAATATTCACCATGAAACATAACAACATCAAGATAAATTGCAGAAAATTAACTTACTTTAGCTAACTAAGATACCATGAGACAAAACCCTAGTTGCAGAAATTCTTCCTCAAAAATCAGCAAACCATCCACAACTAACCTCCAAGCATAGCGCATTAGGTAGAAGAGCTAGATAGCTCAAAGAGGGCGAAATTTTCAAACCTATTCTCACAAATGGTGAGAAGTTATGATGATAAAATGAAATGAAAAGGTGCTCTATTTATATGGAGCCACCTTAACCAATTTGTCCACAAAAATTTGTCAACAACAAATTAGAAGAGGGATGACCCCTTCATTTGCCTCTACAATATGCCAAAATGAAAAATACATAAAAGAAAACCCTAAAAAGGGTGACGTCATGCCCTAGAAGGGTGACGTAAGGCTCAAAAGTGAGGCGTCAAGCCTCAAAGAGGAGATCTTTGGACCTCCAAAAGCCATGTGTCATGATCTAAGGTGCAAAAATGCCATGCCATGTGCCTAGTCTAGTCAAATCACCTCCTAAACAACATGAATCCATCAAACCCTAGCCTCCAAGGTGACGTCAAGGGCTAGAGGGTGACATTATAGGCCTCCAAAGGCCACGTCCAAGTGCAAGAGGGGTATAAACTCGTCCTCAAGTGATGCCAAGGTGCCTTCAAAGGCAATGTCCTTCATCCTCTGTGCACAAGAGCTCTGGGGTGCTCTACCCTGCCTGTGGGCCTTTTGCCCATGTATGTGGCATATGACCAACCTACTCAAAGACCAAGCCCATCTATCCATCGTCCAAGGCTTCAAGGGTGTGAGAGCCATAATTTGAGGGTGTTGAGTCATTGGATGACTCCCTGCTCTCCATCACACGTGCCAAATGTTGAAATCAACATCAGAAGGCATTCTCCATATCTGAGGTCATAAATGACCACCCTGAAGCTAGCTAGGGAGATTTGGAGATTAAACAGTTTTGTGAGTCATGGAAAAAGTCAAGGTGAACATACAAGCCTTGTGAGCCAGGACAAAAGTCGGAACGAAAGTGATAATGCCTTAGTAAGTCTTGTGAGGTCATGGCAAAAGACAAGGCGAATGGACAAGCCTATTCGACAACACAGGTATTCCAACAGAGGACGAACACCTTCAGTAACCACTCACATAACCATATCAAAGATCAACACACCGATGTTTTCATGTGCTAAAACCCCTACGGGGAAACATCCACGCCCCCGCCAACGCGGCCACTTGGAGCAGTTTATTAATGCAAAGAAAAATATTACAGAGAGATATTACAAGAGAGTTTCTCACAATTGATCATCGGCAAATGACCCTCCATGCTCTTTAAATAGAGATCATCGACCAATCGGGTGTTAAGCCACGGATCAATGGTCGTCAAGATCGAGGAGAGTATGAACCGTCAGATCACTCTATGTCGGGAACATATCGTGACCATCGGATTTCCTAACTATAAATGCATACTAATGAAACACACTAGAAAACACACTTTTACCTAACGACACAATAGACCAAGTAGATCTTACTAACTCCTAAGTGTCTAAATATCCTAACAAAGCCTTGTGAGCCATGACAAAATTCAAGACAGGAAGCCTTGTGAGAATTTTGCAAAATTCAAGGCATCTAGCAAACGTTAGGTTGAAAGTACAATTCCTATGAGCTAAAAACAAACAATCTTCCTTATGCAAATAATGTAAATGTATTGATTTAGTGCATTGGCACGTGTGACCTTATCCACCATGAAAGGAATGACGAGTTGCCATGTGTAAAAGTTGAGTTGCATGTCTAGTTTGAGTTGTCAAACTCAAGTTGTAAAAGTCGAGTTGCATGTCCAGTTCGAGTTAGTCCAACTCAAGTTGTAAAAGTCAAGTTGCATGTCTAGTTCGAGTTGTTTAAACTCAAGTTGACAAAGTCGAGTTGCATGTCATGTTAGCATATCGAGTCTCAAGTCCAGTTGCATGGGCGAGTTGTCATGCCATGCAACGTCAAGTCTCAAGGATGAGTTGTCATGCCATGCAAAGTCTAGCTGCAAGTCCAGTTGAGTTGGAAAGTCAAGTCTAAAGGTGAGTTGTAAAGGCATGCACTCTGTCCCTAATTCGAGTTCACTCATCTCTCCTTCTTGCGCCTAGTATATACAGAGTTCGACCCCCCTTCTTTATACACTTGTTATGTCGCGCAAGAGTGAATGAGATGTTAAAATTAAATTAAAAAGTACCTAGGCAAGTGTTTCTCATCACCTAGGCGCCTAAGGGGTGAGAAAGTGCCTAATGTGGACCCTAGTCATTTAATTTGTGAGATGCAAATTAAAAGGTGACTTTTTGAGACTTCGGGAAAGTGAGTCTATAAAGTGATTTTATCCCCAACCGTTGATCTCGTTTAATCTCAATCGTTAGATGAGATGACTCTTGAAATTCCCTCATGAGGTCGATTAGGGTAAGGAGGGCGCACCCATTGTTGGGTTGTTGAGACATTTTTTGAGAGAACAAGAGCAGAAATTCGAGTTGGAGAAAGAGACCATTTTTTCGAAGCTAGGGCATGCATTCCAAGGCTGGAAACTAGCACATAAATAGAGGCAGAAGGTACAACATTAATATCAAGCCGTACTGTACGGATTGAGCAGGTCGTACAGCATTAAAAGCAGGCACATAAATCGAGGAAGAGTACAGTTCAAAAAAGAGGCCGTACTATACGAATTTCCGGGTTTCGTACAGCAGGAAAGAGGCACGAAAATCAAGGCAGAAAGTACAGCTGAGTTAACAGTCTTTATTGTACGGATTCCGTATAGTTTGTATGGTCTGTACGACTATTTTTTCTTGCACAAAAATAGAGGAAATTTTATGTGGTGTTTTCTGGGTGATTTTGGAATGTTTACCAAGGCGATCGTACAGCATTTAATGCTCAGTTTTGAGCTGTAACAATTGGCACATATTTCGAGGCATTTGTACAACAAGTTAGAGGCACAAATATCAAGGAGCAAACCTGTACTTTGGTGCAAAAAATTCTAGCACGAATCTTGAGGAGTTTGGCTTAGAACTTGTGTGAAGACTTGGCACGATTTTCGAGATAAGTTTGTTATTAAATTTCTGAAGATGAAGATGTTGTAACAAAATTTCTTTGAAGCCCACAAATAATAAAAACTCCATCTCTCACTGGTTTTCCCCTTGTGGGTTTTTCCAAGGTCGTTGTTAGACCAAAAATCACTGTGTTATTTTTTGAGTTTATGAGCTGCTAATATATTTTATTTCTGCATTAAAACAATGTTCAGAATCCTCATGTTTCAATTCTAAAAATTTATTTTATGCTGAGTTTAATTGGTTGTCATAAATCTGGGTTTGGGCATTAAACATTGGTTGAAAAATCAGCGAGACTGAAATTGGGTCGGGGTCTGAAATTTTACATGGTATCAGAGTTGAGTTGAAGATAAGCAGAAATATTTCAGCAAGTCGGAAAATTGAGACAGCAGTCACTTCACCGGACAGAATTTTGAATTTTTCATTTTCAGCAGAAAGGAGTCAATGGCTACAGGTTTGAGGGTTGAGGACAGACTTGATGGGGCAGCAAACTTTGGAAGGAGAGGATGATCTTGTTGTTGCAAGAAAATGAGTTGTGGGACATTGTTGAAAATACCACAACATGTCCTGTGGTTGTACCTATTGATGCTACTCTTCTTGCAACATACAATAAGAAGAGTATCAAGGCTAAGAGGATTATTCTTGATGCCATCAAGGACCATTTGATTCCTCACGTGACGGGGGAAGACAAATGCCTATTTGTGGCAGTTGGGCTTTGAGAAGAGTGAGGCGGATCCTAACCTATACTTCATTGTGGTTGGAGAGGATCCTTTCATTCTCTTGCTATATGTGAATGATCTTTTCATTACAGGGGCAGAGAGACTCATCACTAGCTGCAAGGAGAGCCTTGCTTCAAAGTTTGAGATGACTGATATTGGACTGATGCACTATTGTTTGGGATTGGAGGTTTGGCAGGAGCCTGGACACATCTTCCTGGGACAGGAGAAGTATGTGTGTGACATTCTGAGGAGATTTCAGATGGAGGATCGTAGGCCCATGACCAACTCCATGATTACCAACTGGAAGAAGCTTCATGCTTCTGAGTCACAATTGGTGGATTCCACTTTATATCGTCAGTTGATCGGGTCATTGATGTATTTGGTCAATACCAGGCCAGATATTTGTTTTGTTGTCAACACTCTCAGTCAGTTCATGGTGGAGCCTAGGAGAGTGCACTGCGTAGCAGCAAAACATGTGCTCAGGTATCTTTGTGGTACAGTAGATTATGGTCTGGACTATCAGAGAGGAGATGGAGGTTCATCTGGTTGGCTATAAGAATTTAGATTGGGCAGGATGTGTCAGTGACAGGAAGAGTACTGTTATCGCACGGTTTGTAGGAAAGGTTAAATAGCTTGAGTCAAAGGT
>JZKD02S0515197.1:79268-95374 GCA_000966675.3 Picea glauca
TATAAATTCAAAATGTTTTAGAAATAAGCTTTAGGCTATCTTCAATCATACTCCAAAATTATATTTTAAAATTATACATTAAAATAAATGACTTAAAAATATTCAAATATGAAAATTAATTATGTAATAAAAATATCAAATTATAAATTTAACTAAAAGATTTTACACATTAAAATAAATGACTTAAAAATATTCAAATATGAAAATTAATTATGTAATAAAAATATCAAATTATAAATTTAACTAAAAGATTTTACACATATTGTTAATTTTATAATTTATTAAAAATAGATTATAAACATATTGTTAATTTTATAATTTATTATAAATAGATTATAAATTTGAAAAAAAAAAATAGATATAATTATAGTTTTAGTTTTGAGTTAATTTTCAAAGTATTTTGTGTTTTTTTTTTTTCAAAACATTTTGTATTTTTTTAAATATTTTTAGAAGGTGGTAAAATTTATTATAATTTAGTTGTTAATGGGCATTAAATATGTAAATGGAGCTTGACTTATGAGTGTTACTTAATAAAAATCGTACCATCTTGATTCTTGAGGGGGTAGACTTTTTTTTTTGGTATGGTGTTTAACTCAATATTAATAGAGTACAAAAAAGATTACATATAGTGTTATTTGACGTCTCCCAAAAAGGAAATCAGCCATGAGACACTTTTGCAAAGACGTCACCATATGGACTAAACCAAGCATATAAAGTCTTTTAAAACTATAGTAAGATAACACCACAAGTGCATCAAATAGACCTACAAAATATAACAGATAGACAGCGACAGACATAGCAAGATTGACATGTAGCAGAATTAAGGTGAACTGAGTTCAGAGGGGCCTAGATGAGCATAAATCTCGAGCCCTTTGTCTTTCCCTGAAAGCTTCTAGCAAGATAATCAGATTGGAGTTGGTCCCATGTGAATCAGAAGTTCTCGTGACCTCCACCATTCCTTCCTCTTTATTTGGTTCCTAGTCCGTAACCTTGAAACTCAAACCAAAAACTGTTGATTAATTGGGTTGGTTGTCATTGATGTCAACCCTTGAAGAAAGTCTGGTAGCGAATTTCGATAGCACAAAGGTTTGGGTAATGGACCCAAGTTTGTTTGATGTACAATGGTATGAGTTTTCACATATTTGCAGGTAAGACTATTCTAGATAGATAGTACATGTCATGTCATTTCTGGTGGTATGTGGAACGTCACATAACTTCTCATGGTTAGAAAGTTATGGCCATGTGAAGTTGGAGAACCCTCATGAGTCATCTAGAAGCCCCAAAAGGTCAAAGTAGTCAAAGTGCTTGCAAAGAAAAGATTATTTAAATAATAAAGTGAAGTGACAAAGGCAAAGAGGATTATTTAAATAATAAAGTGAAGTGATAAAGTCAAGGAGGATTATTTAAATAATAAAGTAAATGGAGAACTTTCTAATTATGAAAGTGGTTATAAGAAGGTTAACCCTAAAATGAGGAAAATGGATTAAGTGGTCAAGTGGCTATTGAATACATATACAAGTGGCAAATTGGTCAAAGTTAGACATAGGTGACTATGTGGACAAAGTGACATGGAAGATGTTTCTAAGGAAGCTACTTGGAGAGTATAATTAAGAGGCAAGGCTCTCTCATTTTGATCACACTTGAGCATATTGAATATCTGCAGGTGATTGAGGTAACTAAAGGATATCTAAGCCGAATTTCAGAGGGAAGGTGAAGTAAAGAAGGTCGAAATTCAAGGGAGGATAAATTCTTTTGACAATGTTTTCTAAGATATGTTATTTACAGGTCATCTCGCCATTTTCGCAATAACTTTTTTTTCTAGAATGATTCAAACCATGAAATTGGGAGGTCATTGAGGAAACATATCCAAGTAGTTGTGGTACAAATTTCAGCTTATGGATCATTGTATATTTGGAGTTACACTCCGTGGAAAATAGAGTTTGTGGCTAGTCCTAAAACTAGTCTAAAACATGTGTTTCGGGTAAAAATGTCATAACTTTTTCATAATATATCCAAATTCAGTAAGACCAAATGTGTTGGTTAAAGTACAATCTGTAGTATTTTGTGTACAATTTTCAAACCCATACAACAAATATTCCGTGCGGAGCACGCTTTACAAGTTCGTTCTCTATAATAAGCCAGAATTCAACAAGGTATGTCATTTTTGCTATAACTCGTTTTCTGAGAGGTTCTAAGTAGTGACACTTAGAGGAATTGCATAAAACACACTAAAGAACATTGCATATTATTTCCAGATCTTTATTCATTACAGGTACATAATTATGATTATTTCAAGTTAGGGTTGTTGACTAATCCAAAACTAGTCATGTGAGACTAAAGTAAAGTTTGATGAAAATATTAGTCTCTTGTTGTTAAAGTTAAAGAAGGTTTGCAGGTTGAGGTACAGGTTGGTGCATGGTTGATGCACTTGTTTATGGTACAAGTTGATTACAAATTGTTTGGTACAGGTTGGTGCATGGTTGATGCACTCGTTTATGGTACAGGTTGATTACAGGTTGAGGTACAGGTTGATGCATGGTTGATGCATGGTTCAGGTTATTGGTATAGGTTGTTTGGTGCAGGTTGATTGGTATAGGTTTACAATAGTATATCTCACAGTGATAGTGTGACAGTGGTTCCATCATTCTACTTTTACGTTAGGGCGATTGGACGGGGCAAAATTACAGGTGGTTGTAGCCACCTTCTGGTTGTAGCCGGAGAACATAGGGGGTTGTAGCCTTCTTCTAGTTGTAGTCAAAGAATTGGGGAGTTGGAGCTTCCCTCAAGTTGTAGCCTGAGAAACTAGGGGGTTGGAGCCTCCTTCCAGTTGCAGCTGGAAAACAAAGGATGTTGGTGCTTCCAATGAATGTAATTCTTCAAGACATATAAGAAAAAGCACTGTGGTTTTCTCCCGCTTTGGGTTTCCACGTAAAAACATCGATGTACTGTGTATGTGTATGATTGTTCATTTGTTCATTGTTTATTTACTCTGCAAATATTGAATGATAATGATACATTGATATAACACTTGCATTATATGGTTAAAAAATGATTCATTGCGTTATTATTGATTCACCCCCCTCTCAGTAATCCAACAATTGGTATCAGAGCAGGTTCCTTCAGAAATCAATTTAACCACTGAAAGATAGATCATGGAGAGCAACAACATGTATAAAAATGGAATACCGCAGTTTGATGGACAGAAGTATGCATTTTAGAGCATAAAGATGAAGACATATATACATGCACGGGGATTTGAAATTTGGCAATCAATTGTAGATGGATACACAACACCAGCAGTTCCGCCGAGAAATGACAAAGCAATGAAACTCGGTCAAAATAATTCCAAAGCCACAAATGCACTTCTAAATGGTCTTGGAGAATCGATATTCACCAAAGTTGCACATTGTAAATCCGCTAAAGAGATTTGTGACAAACTTCGAAATATTTATGAAGGAGATTCAAAAGTCAAAGCAACAAAGCTTCAAACTTACAGAGGTCAGTTCGAACAACTAAAGATGAAGGAAGATGAGAACATTGCAACTTACTTTTTACGAGTCGATGAAATAGTAAATGCAAACTTGGGATTGGGAGAAGAAATCAAAGAATCTGTAATTGTTCAAAAGGTACTAAGATCTCTTCTTATGAGATTTGACCCTAAGATATCAGCACTAGAAGAAAGAGCACATTTAAACTCAATAAGCATGGACGAACTACATGGAATCTTCACAGCATATGAAATGAGAACTGAACAGGAAAATCCAGATATAAAAGAAGCAGCCTTCAAGGCATCCAAAAGGTCAAAGCAAAAAGAAAAAGAACATAGCAGCAGCAGTGACGTCTCAGAAGATGATGAAGAAGTGGCCAACTTTGTAAGAAGATTGAGCAAGGGAACCAACAACAGGTATAGAGGTAAACTTCATTTGATTTGTTTTAATTGTGATGGTATTGGTCATCTTGCTAACAAATGTCCTCATAAGAAAAAGAGAAATGATGAAGGTTACACAAATAGTAAACAAACATATAAAGACAAAAGAACCACAAATAAAGTTTTCAAGAAAAGCTTATGCACCAAAGAAGACATATCATCATCAGATGAAGATAAAGTCAGTGATAGTTAGACAGAAAGAGTTCTATTCATGGCAGTAGAAGACTCTGATAAAGAAGACTCCGAAGAAGAATATGAAGAGGTCAAAGAAGAATATGAAGAGGCATAAGTTGACTACCGAGAAGAATTATTGTGTGTCATAGAAGTTATCAGAAGAGAAAAGAAGAAAAATAAGAAACTACAAGCAGAACTAGACAAGAAAAAAGACTCTCAAAAACTAAAACAAATGATCACAAATTTGAAGGTTCAAATTGAAGAAGATAAAATAATTGAAGAAGTAAGCAAAGAACAGCTAGAAGGAAGAGACAGGATCATTGTAAATTTGGAAGCAGAAATTGTCACATTAAGAAAGGATCTTCAAAAGAAAAATATGCAGAACAACTCAAAAGTTTTGAATGACATTATCAGCAGTCAAAAGCCTCATCATGACAAGTCCGGAATTGGATACAATCAGACAGAAAAGGGATCAAGCTCCAAAACAAAAGAACAACAGACATATCCAAAAAGTTATGTAGAAACAATCAAAGAGGATAGGAAGGTCTTCAAAGAAAATTACAGGGACAATCATCCACCGAGAAGATTCAGATTTCAGAATCAACGACCGACAGAAATAGATAGGCCTCAAGAAGAAGAAGGATTCATAAGAGTAGCTCATTTCAAAATATCTTCAACTCCCAGGTATCAAACTATCTTTTTTGGTTTATGTTATGCAGGTAATAATTTTGGACATAAAGTTGTGAATTGCAGAGCTAACAACATGAACATAAATAACTTTGAAAGTCATACACAAAAGGGTTATCCAAGAAGACCTAGTGAAACACGGAGAAGAAGTTACAACAGGTTTGAATATTTGAGCACTGAAGTGGAATGCTACAAATATAACAACTTTGGACATGTGTCCAAAGATTGCAGAATGACAGTCCCTCCTAGAGAACCACAACAGAACAACAACAGTCATAAACAGAAACCTCAGAAAATGACATGGATAAGAAAGCAAAATCAATATAGCAATGAAGAATGCACACTCGCTCTACAAGCTAAGTAGAAGAAATGTGGTTGATATGTTGACAATGGTTGTTCAAAACACATGACAGCTGATAGAGACAGGTTTATTACATTAAGAAAGGAAATAGATGGATCAGTATCCTTCGAAAATGATGATTCAACTAAAAACATTGGAAAAGGCACAGTCAGAATTGGGAACAAGAATACCAAGGAAGAAAATGGTTTACCAGTAGAAGATATGAAACATAATCTTGTAAGTGTGATTCAAATGTGTGACCAAGGTTATAAAGTTACTTTCGATTCACAAAAGTGCGAGATAAGAAAAGAAGGTTCGGGAAAATTAATTGCAACAACTACGAAAACTTCAAGCAACATATATGTATTAAGTGAAATTGGAAATGAAAAGTGTTGCATAGGAAAGGAAGATGAAAGTTGGTTATGGCACAAAAGAATGGGTCACATACATTTTGATAACCTTGTCAAAGTCAGCAAAAGGGAAGCAGTTAGAGAAAAGCCCCAGATCACGAAACCAACCAACACTTTATGCAAGCATTGTCAACAAGGAAAGCAAACAAAGACCAGATTTAAATCAAAAGAATATTCAACGACAAGACCATTGGAAATTGTGCATAATGATCTAGTTGGACCAACTACAACAAAGGTTTTAAAATGTGAGAAATATTTTATGTTATTGGTTGATGATTATACAAGAATGAGTGCAATTTGATTTCTCAGGAATAAGTCAGAAGCTTTTGAAAACTTCAAGGTCTACAAGGAAATGGTTGAAAATGAAATGTTTGAGATCTGATAATGGAGGAGAGTTCACTTCAAAGGAATTTATGGACTACTACAACAGGCATGGAATAAAAAGGCAATTCTTCGTTGGTAGGACACCTCAACAGAATGGAGTTATTGAAAGAAAGAACAAGACAATACAAGAAATGGCTCGAACAATGTTAATGGATTTCAAATTAACAGATATCTTTTGGACATAGGCAGTGCATACAACAATTCACATTCAAAACAAAGTAATGCTCAAAAACAACACTGACAAAACTCCCTACGAGCCATGGAAAGAAAGACCAACAAATGTGAAGCACTTCAGAGTTTTTGGAAGCAAATGCTATATCAAAAAAGAAGATGGCAGAATGAAAAATTTTGACTCTCGTGTGGACAAAGGAGTACTTGTTGATTACTCAAGTACAAGGAAATCATACAAGTGTTACAACCTGAGATTGAACAAATTTGTGGAAATCATCAACGTAACAATTGATGAAACAGGTAGACAAGAATTAAAGGAAGAAGAAAATGAATCAATGGAACAACTTTACGAAGAAGATGCAGAAGATGAAAAAAAGTTAAAAGGGGAAGATGAAGAGGATCCGACAGAAGCAGAAGAGCAAGTTCAACAAGTGCTTCAAAAGACACCTAACAGACGAGTACAAAAGAATCATCTTCTAGATCAGATATCGGAAACAAAGATGCAGGAGTTGAGACTAGAATAAGAATACGCTCACCAGAACAAACACACCTGGCACTCTTATCTACGATTGAACCAACCTATTTTGAAGAGGCTAGCAAGGATGAATTTTGGAATAAGGCCATGGATGAAGAATTGGATCAAATAGAGAAAAATGACAATTGGGAATTGGTTCTAAGACCAAAGGATAAGAATGTGATCGACATAAAGTGGGTATACAGGAATAAATTGAATGAAGATGGACAGGTTACAAGGAACAAAACTAGAGTGGTATGTAAGGGATATGCACAGGTTGAAGGAATCGAATTTGAAGAGACATTTGCCCCAGCTGCCAGAATGGAAGCAATCTGATTGCTTTTAGCTTATGCATGCTCCAAAAATATTAAAGTGTATCAGATTGACGTAAAATCAACTTTTCTAAGTGGGGTACTTGAAGAAGAAGTCTACATTGAACAACCAGAAGGATTTTAGTTGTCAAAGAACGCAAATTATGTGTGTAAATTAAAGAAGGCCTTGTATGGTCTAAAACAGGCTCCTAGAGCATAGTACTCTAGACTGGATAAATATCTACAACAGGCAGGGTTCAGAAAAGAAAGTGCAGACAACAACCTCTACATCAAGGTAACTCAAGATAATATTTTATTAATTGTAGTTTATGTTGATGATATTATTTTTGAAAGTATTGATGACAGGTTAAGCCAAAAATTTGCAAAGGACATGCAGAATGAATTTGAAATGTCATTACTTGGAAAACTATCTTTCTTTCTGGGTCTTCAGATACGTCAAAACAACCAAGGAATTTTTATTTCTCAAACCAAGTATATCAGAGAAATGTTAAAGAGGATTGGAATGGAAGATTGCAAACCAGTTATCACTCCCATGCAAACAAGTTGCAAGTTGAGCAAAGATGATGATTCAAAGTCTAAATATCAGAGGCAATACATGTCAATGATTGATAGCCTACTATATGTGACAACATCCAGACTAGATGTAATGCAAGCAGTTGGACAGGTGGTAGGATTTCAAGAAGCACCAAAGGAATCACATGTATTAGCTGTGAAGAGGATTTTCATATATCTCAAAGAAACAACAAAGTTTGGATTATGGTATCCAAAAGGAAAGGATCTATCATTTATTGCCTACATAGATGCAGATTAGGTAGGTTGCATTGATGATCGACAAAGCACCAGTGGAGCAGCGTTCTACTTGGGTGAGTGTTTAGTATCATGGCTAAGCAAGAAACAATCATCAATATCTTTATCTACAGTCAAGGGAGAGTATATTGCAACAACAACATGTTGTACACAGGTTTTATGGATGAAACAAACTTTGACAGATATACAGGTTGAGTATGATGAGCCCATTCCAATCTATTGTGATAATACATGCGTCATCAGTATCTCAAAGAACCCGATGATGCACTCCAAGACGAATCACATTCCAATTAAGTATCACTTTCTATGGGAACATGTTGCAGAAAAGAACATCGGAGTTGAATATGTGGGCAGAAAAGAACAAGTGGCATACATCTTTACAAAACTGCTTCCACGGGAAGCCTTTGAGTATCTTCACCAGAGACTCGGAGTTATTTCTACTCCAAAATGAATGATTTTGAATACTTATCTTATATGTCTTAGATGTACACGAGGAAGCACCATAAAGAGGACAGTTCAGGTTGGGAGATTAGACGAGTTAGTTAGGGGTGGCAACCTCAAATGGAAAGATACCTTTGCCATTAATGACAAATGGGGAGAGATTTATCGGATGCAAAGGACAGAGGCATGGTTCTAGGGGGAGCATTGGTCACAAAGATGCAGACATGGTTCCAGGGGGAGCATGAGTGATATTATTTCAGTGTTGCCATCAATGCCAAAGGGGGAGATTGTTGATTAATTAGGTTGGCTTTCATTGATGTCAATCCTTGAAGAAAGTTTGGTAGCGAATTCTGGTAGCACAAAGGTTTGGGTAATGGAACCAATTTTGTTTGATGTATAATGGTATGAGTTTTGATATATTTGTAGGTAAGACTATTCTAGATGGATAGTACATGGCATGCCATTTCTGGTGGTATGTGGAACGTCACATAACTCCCCACGGTTAGAGAGTTATGGCCATGTGAAGTTGGAGAACCCTCATGAGTCATGTGGTACAAATTGTAGCTTGCGGGTTGTTGTATTTTTGGAGTTACACTCTGTGGAAAATAGAGTTTGTGGCTAGTCCTGAAACTAGTCTAAAACATGTGTTTCAGGTAAAAACGTCATAACTTCTTCATAACGGATCCAAATTCAGTAAGACCAAATGTGTTGGTTAGAGTACAGTATATAGTAATATGTGTACAATTTTTAGATCCATACAAAAAACATTATGTGTGGGGCACACTCTACAAGTTCGCTCTCTAGAATAAGCCAGAATTCAATAAGGTATGTCATTTTTGCTATAAATCCTTTTCTGAGAGGTTCCAAGTAGTGACACCCGGAAGAATTACATAAAACACACTGAAGAACGTTGTGTACTATTTTCATATATTTATTCATTACATGTACATAGTTATGATTATTTCAATTTAGGGTTGTTGACTAATCCAAAACTAGTCACGTGAGACTAAAGTAAAGTTTGATGAAAATTCTAGTCTCTTGTTGTTAAAGTTAAGGAAGGTTTGCAGGTTGGTGCATGGTTTATGCACTTGTTTATGGTACAATTTGATTATAGGTTTTTTGGTATAGGTTGGTGCATGGTTGATGCACTTGTTTATGGTACAGGTTGATTATAGGTTGAGGTACAGGTTGATGCATGGTTGATGCATGGTTCAGGTTATTGGTACAGGTCGTTTGGTGCATGTTGATTGGTACATGTTTACAACAATATATCTCATAGTTATAGTGTGATAGTGGTTCCATCATTCTACTTATATGTCAGGGTGGTTGGACGGGGCATGGACAAGTGGTTGTAGCCGTAGAACATAGGGGGTTGTAGCCTCCTTCTGGTTGTAGCCAGAGAATTGGGGAGTTGGAGCTTCCCTCAGGTTGTAACCTGAGAAACTAGGGGGTTGGAGCCTTCTTCCAGCTGCAGCTAGAAAACAAAGGAATTTGGTGCTTCCAATGAATGTAATTCTTCAATACATATAAGAAAAAACATTATATGGTTTTCTCTCGCTTTGGGTTTCCACGTAAAAACACTGGTGTACTGTGTATCTGTATGATTGTTCATTTGTTCATTGTTTATTTACTCTACAAATATTGGATGATAATGCTACATTGATATAACACTTGCATTATATCGTTAAAAAAGATTATATTGCTCTATTACTGATTCACCCCCCCCTCTCAGTGATCCAACAAAGACAACTCTGCTTAGCACAATGAACTTGGCTTCCAATATTTGCAATATATCATGAATTTTTGGCTCTTGGTGCCCCTGATTCTTCAATGTGATTGATTAAGATGGATGTCGGTGGCCTCCCATCTATTCCAACTGGTTCATTTTGGCATTTTTTTTTCCTAGTTTTCGAGTCCCTAACTTGCGAGGCCATTTTGAGGCCCTAAACAATGTTTTTAGGGCTCGCCACGGTCAGAATTGACCTTTGACATATAACAACAAAATGTGTATTTCTCGGATAGACCTTTCCAACGAGCTATCATGCACCTAAAACAGAGATCGTATGCAAAAGTTACGACCCTGAGAAGTTGATGTACTAACTTACCCAAACGGGGCCCACATGACTTTTGGCGCTTCATCTCCTAGGGTTAGGTTTTTAGATGTATAGGGTTTTTGACATTCCTGTTTATTGTAAAAAGGCCTTTAGAGCCTCATTGTAATGATCTTATGGCGAATGAGCACAATTGTCACATCTCTTCTCAGAGATAAGCCGCCACCATTCCAGCAAGCTTGTTTTCCGCTGCATTTTATAGTTTCAACTTATTTCCTTATTGAATAGAAAACCAGTTTTACTGTATCTTTGTTATTATGTGTTAAGCATATTTTAATAATCTTTATTCATTTCGTTCTGCTCATAAAATCTGGATCAGTGATGGCAACCAAAGCCTTGGCCATCTACTGAAATTACATGGCCTTGTACGTTTTTGTATCCCGAGACCTAGAAAATCCAGAGTCGAAGACCCGGTCCTGAAATTCGTCTTTAATTTGTTTCTTGGGGGTCTAAATACGCATCTATCTGACTGAATCCACCAAACCATCCACTATTTATTGGATGTGTTGAGGTATGTTCCTATTGTATCATTGTTGGGTCTGCAAAGCCACACTTTCCATGCCAGTGCCTCGAAAGCCATGCATGGTCTGCTTGTTGGTTGATGCTTTGACCTTCCTTTTCCGGGTTGCACCCCATCAACTTGTTTTAGGGGTATCGGTCTGAGTTTTATCTGCCATCCCTATTATCCAAGTCCAACACAGCGAGAGCAGAGTTCTGTCCCACCCCAAATATTGAGGGACCCACAACCTACAACCTCAAGACGTTTCAAGAAGCCACCACCAGACCTCCACCGAGAATGAGAAATTACCAACCAGAACAAAAGTCTAGAGCAAGTGGGACAAAGGAGGGAACCAGGTAGCTCTACGCAACTCAAATACCACCAACCAATGCCTGAAAGGATAGGGAGACCCTCCAAATTCTATCTCCCTATAAACTTCAAGACTCTTTACCTTTAGCAAAAGAGGGGAAACAAGGAACCCAAATAAAACAAAGAACATAAGCCAAATTAAACCAAAGCGCACATACACAAAAAGCCTATAAATGTTAAGCAAGACCAAAGAGAGAGGGATAGAAGTAGTCCATTTTGGCTAGCCAAATCAAGTGATAGGGGGTTTAGATGTTGAAAGGCCAACATATGCTAATGTCCAGTTGAAGCACCACCTGTTAAAATGACTCTCACCACACATGTTCATCATTTTCCTCTTACCCGACTGCTCGGAGAAGCTCCACCCATACCAATTGTTGATGGCAATGGCATCATTAGGGGATCCCCTTAAGCCTCACATATTCAAGATTGAAGCATTCCTCACCAAGCACTAAATTACCATCAAACTCCCACAAATTGCCATAATGCCAATGTACGTTCTCAATGCTCGTCAAGGGAAGGTTGTAGGTGAGAAACAAAGATCCAACCTCTACCCTCCGTGTGGCAGAGGCATCGTTATCCATCAAAATCATGCGATCCATTCTTAGATTATTAACCTATTTTCTTATATTCAAGAAAACCAAACTCTTAACTAATTAAAAATAATTTTAAATCTTTCTTCAATATTATATTTTTTTAAATTATACTTTGACTAAAATTAATCAAATATATAAATTATTTTGTAATTAAAAATTATATCATAAATTTAACTAAAAACCATGAAAATCAATTTTATAATTTATTATATTTAAAAAAAATAAATAAGTAGAATCAAAGTTCTATTATAATCTAAATTCCATATATGGGATTCTCTAGATTATATAATCTAGATCTCATATATGGAGTGTTGCCTCAAAAATTATAAAAATTATAAGACTAAATATCTTACTCTATATAGAAATTTGAGATCATTTCTATATCACCATTTTAATACAAACACATCTATAAATTGGTAATAAAATTGTGAGTATATTTTTACGATTATATATTTTCTTTAATATATTTTAGATATGTTAAATGTACAAGTTTAAATTCATTTTAATTTTAAATTTATTATTCATTTTAACTATGTATCTATCATGTGTTTATAGGAATCAAATTTGTTAAAATTGTAAACATTTTTTCAAGTTTTTTCAACAAAAAGAAAGTATGATAGATTCAGAGTTAAAATGGATTACCCTTGTTCTTTATATATATGTGTATCAATTGAGTTTAACATTGGTGGTTGGGAGGAAAAATTGTTATTCTCCCCTCCCAAGTTCAATTCTATTAAATGACATGTTGAACTCATAAATAAATAAATATAAAAAAGGATTTACAAATTTTGCAAGACACTTGAATAGAAAAACAGGAAATTATCAAGATAGAATTTAATTAATAATTATTATTATGAAAAACATTATAATGTAATTATCCCTTTTAAAGTTAATTGCGCTAAGAGGCACATTCTACACGGATGTGTGATTCCTTGCCTAAATTCAATGTGGAGCTGACACATGTCACTCTCAAATAATAATAATACAAAATTAAGTAAATGAAAATTGTATACGTGGGCTCTAACCTTTTGTGAATATCCTGCATGGATATATGGCCTTATCAAATAACTCCTTTGTGAAACCATCCATTTTAGAGTGCAAGAGGAAGGGTTTGCACCTCCAAAGATTTCTTGGTAGAACCGGAGTTAAGATGGGTCTATGCTTGTGTTGGTATCAAATTAACTCATTTAATAAAAAATTATAATTGTGTTTCGACAATGAGATAATATCAAATTAACCCATTTAATAAAAAATTATAATTGTGTTTAGGCAATGAGCCTCAGCTGATTCAATTTATAACTTTTTGAGATAAAATAAAGTGCAAAAATTAAATGATTTTGAACAAGTGATAAAAACTTGGAGAGTGGAAGGTTGCATGAAATCAACCATAGTGTATCAAACTTATTACTTGAAGCAATCTTTCCTCTTTCAAAAGAGATTGAGAATCACCTTGCTGCAACTGAAAAAACAACCATGGAAATCGCTTACAGACTCCAGGTAGTGTAGTGCTGACAAACCCTCACTACGTTGGAACAAAACCCTATGCAACTAATAAACTGTATCAACGTTGTCAGAGAGACCCTGCAAAGCCCAAAACCCTTCTCACAATGCAAAACCATCATTGATGACCTGTAGCTACTTGAGCAAAACTGCAAAACAAAAGAAAAAATGTTGAAATGGGAAAACGTGGATGAAATTTATGTGTATACATTGTGATTCCAACTAAAAATAACGAGAATAAAGATTGCAAAATAACTTGCAATCGCCTCACGCTGCAAACCATGAATTTTGCAGGCAAGATCTCACAAATCATTTCAATTATTACCCGTTTATTCTCTGCAGACGCTATTACAACCATGTTTTTCCCAGTGATTTTCCCTAATATCCATGGCCCCTTTGTGTTTTTTTTCCCTGTGTTGCCATATGCTAGCCTGCAGATATGCAACCCTCTGCCAAATCCATACTTGGAGACAAGTGTTAGCATGTATTGCTCAAATGTACAGATGCAATTATGCCCTATACATGCAAAAGAGATCCTGCCCACGAAGCATGCCCCACTATAGTGTATGTTTAGCCTCTGTTACAACAATCTTAGCATTGCAATGCATGCAAAGGTGCGTTCTACACCGTGCAAATCTCTGGTTCATTTTCTCTATTGCATATCTCTGTATTATTATCGAATGTTCGGGAAATGGATTTTCAACTTTTGACAAATAAAAGAAACTGTGAAATATCTCTCCATTGTATACAACCTCAAGCATTGAATGGACCGCCATTATTTTTAAGGGACATATGACAGTTGAGTGGTTGAGCTTCTAGCTTGCAATGGTCGAGTACTTGCAAATTGCAATTCTGGGATCTTCTTCAACACCGAAGGTAAGAAAGCAGATATTATCAATGCATTTAAGTTAAGTGGATTAAGCTGTTAGATGTGAGTCGAGCATCATTTCCGTACAGTTTGAGATGATCTCATTATGAACTTTTTGACATCGAGATATAAAAATATATATTATTATTCAAAAATTTAATATTATTCAAAGTAGACATTCTTGATTGATTGAGGTTTATAAAAATAAAAAATATTTTTTGTTTTTTTGTTTTTATTAAATACTTAATATTTAAGTCTTAGTCTAGTCTAAACGTTAGATTTTTTGGAGTTTTTACGGGTATATTTTCTGATCAATTTTCACTAAAATGTGGCCAAAATTTGTTGGAACTCCATATTTGAGTGATTGAGTATATATAATTCGAGTGCCCTAAGGGATTTTCATGGTGTTGAATCCATTTATGCATTCAAAAATGCAATTTAAACAACAGAACCAAGATTTGTTTCGCCTAATTCCGGTGAAAAAGTTCAAAAAGTAGAATGTTTAGACAACACTTTATTTAAAAGAAATATTTTGTTTTTATTATTTTTATGCCTTCGACATGTATATAGGAAAAGTTTTTGCATGAAACCTGTCAACGGTGCCGCCTCCTTCCATGCTTATCTAAATGTTGGCGAGCAGGGCCTTCAAAGCCAAGCTTGCATATATTATTGCAGACATAAGCAAATGGCAGTCTGATGACTGCAATATTTTGATTAATCAGAGAATAATTTATGCTTTGGGTACCCTATATATGGCTGTGACGGTCTTTTAAAAATAAATTTATAGTCTTGCAACAACCTCTGCAACATTCTCATTCGAAGATCAAGAAGTGGGTTGTTTAAATATTGATCTGCAATACTATAGAGATGTCAACGAAATTCTTTTGCAGTCTAATAATACTCATCCATGGAATCCAGAGCATTGTCGGGAAAATCTCTGTGGATTTCTACAGTGTTTCATTCCCTGACATGGATTCGACAGTATTTCAGACCATGAAAAAACCAACGAATGAATCAAATGACGTCCTTACTTCAACACTCCTTGTTTTCTTTTACGACTGTTTTATTGAGGTTATCATTGTTTCACACAACAAATACACTTTCCCTCCCTTTTTACTGTAAATTTGATGATAACATAACCATTCATTTTTTTCAAATATTGGTTATTAACTAATACCAAATGTTTTAATTGTCATTTGTTCCCAAGCTTAATTGTGTTTGTTATCCGAAAAAAATACTTTTAAGCATATAGGGGCTTCCGCAGTGCAAGATATTAGATATTATTTTCAGGATTAACTGCGTAGTGTAAGTCATTAATCTATGACCTATATTCATGAGTATTAGTCGCAACTGACCAATAATTCTCATGATTTGAATAGTCCACTTAGCACTCATTGCATCGAGTGATGCTCACAGGGGTGAAGAAATGAGATTGAAGCCAACGAAATGAATCGCATAGCATCAATCATCACTTCCGGGGCTTGCACCCGGTAACCAAGACTTCCCAGGTGGTCACCCATCCCAAGACGCCTCTGGCTCAAGCGCGCTTAACTGTGGAGTTTTCCCCACAATCAAGCCCACTTAGCTTGCTACCCCATTTGCAAAAGCTTAGCAAGTATTGTGCCTTATGAACTACCCAGTTAGAGCTCCCTTGACTCTTATTATTTAAGCATATAGGGGCTTCCACAGTGCAAGATATTAGATATTATTTTCGGGATTAACTGCGTAGTGTAAGTCATTAATCTATGACCCATATTCATGAGTATTAGTCACAACTGACCAATAATTCTTATGATTTGAATAGTCCACTTAGCACTCATTGCATCGGGTGATGCTCACAAGGGTGAAGAAATGCGATTGAAGCCAACGAAATGAATCGCATAGCATCAATCATCACTTCCGGGGCTTGCACTCGGTAACCAGGACTTCCCAGGTGGTCACCCATCCCAAGACGCCTCTGGCTCAAGCGCGCTTAACT
>JZKD02S0515197.1:108932-125729 GCA_000966675.3 Picea glauca
CTACCCCCGAAAGATCTGGAGGGTTATCAATCTTTGCCTACTAATCCACCAGAGGGCTCTCCTCAGCAGAGTGAGGTCCAGGACTCCATAACTTCACAAGCGGAAAGAACTGACTATTTAGAAAATTTCCGAACTGTTTTCGATTCTCTAGAGGCTTTCCGAATACCTCCTGGATACAAGAGACATATCATCCGACTAAATTCAACTAGAGATCTTGTTGTTGAAACTTCTGGAATACCAACCAGAACCCTAACAGGCCCTGAAGGCGAGAATCCCGTTTGGACTATTGACATATTTAGAAACCCGCCTCTCACGGTGCAGGATCTTTACGACAACTTGGGGGTAGGTCTTGATTCACCCGTCGTATCACACCTGCCCGAAATGTCTGTTACCTACACGATACCTCTAGATCACTTTGTTGGTACAACTAGCCATATCCCCGTTGTTTCAGACACATAGCTAGTTGGTCCTAGCTCGACTATTTCTCTCCAAATTGGCCATTCTACTATGGTCCCACACGCTATGACTATTCCCACCGGGAATACGGTGGTTAACCAAGCTCCCATTGGTACACCACTTTTGTCTCGACCTATCCCGTCACTTCCTCTTGGGTATCATGCTTTGAATACTTCTATCCCCATCCCTACCCAAGTTCCATTCGGAGTTTCTTGACTTTTTTCTCCACCTGGGTACAATGCTGATGTTGGTTTCATTCTGACACCTTCCCATGTCCTCTCCGGAGGGTCTTATCCACCTTTTCTCGGAGGATCTGGCCCAAGTGGCTCCAATCCAATTCGAGGCACCACTCAATCATTCACTTCTGGTTACCAGATTCTCATTGGAGGGTAATATAACCCTGGGGGGCAACCCCAATTTGGGGGTCAAACTCAAATTGGGGCACAATCCTAACTTGGAGGACAACCCCTGGTTGGAGGTTATAACCCGCCCTATGGATATAACATACCAGGATCGCTAGCCCAATATTGGAACCTTCTCATCCAGGGAAATCCACAATCGTCTGGGGGGAA
Source organism: Picea glauca (assembly GCA_000966675.3). NCBI lineage: Eukaryota > Viridiplantae > Streptophyta > Pinopsida > Pinales > Pinaceae > Picea > Picea glauca. The sequence goes on from JZKD02S0515197.1 coordinate 109,961, forward strand.
ACATCCTCAAGTCAGCTCTTTCGTACCCCCTAGTTTTGGCCAGCCGTATCTGGGTTCGTTAAATCCCACTTGGGGTTCAAACGTTCATTGTAGTATCCCTTTTCAAGGGAACATCCCTAATCATCACAACCCTATGGGCTACATGCCTCCAAATCCATGTCTAAATCTGTCAAGACCTTCGCCTTACATGCAGACTTACAGTCCTACTAGTATACCGACGAGACTTCCTCCCCAAAGTCACCAATATCCTCACATGAATAGATAGTTGCCTTTTTTAGCCACTTTGGATTTACCTGACTTGTCTAGAATATTGAATGATCCTATCTTACATTTTCCCCATTGGCCCATTATACTAGCCAAGTTACCGTCCGACATCTCCAAATTTGACGGTAAACCGGGAGAAGACCCAAACAATCATGTTATGACTTTTCACCTTTGGTGTTTGTCCAACTCTTTGATGGACGATTACATTCGGTTACAACTCTTCCAATGAACTCTTACAAGTTAGGTTGCAAAGTGGTACATAGAATTACCACGAGGCTTCTTTAACGATTTCAATACCCTAGCCATGGCTTTTCTCACACATTACCAACTGCCAATCCGCTCTGAGATAGGAACCGATATTTTGAGTTCCTTTAAGCAATCTTCGGCCACTCATATTTTCGATCACATCCATGAGTGGAGACAAAGACGATGTTTGATCAAACTCGACCTTCCTGATCAGTTATTGGTTGAATGGTTCACCAAATCATTCGTGAATAAAATCTCTCATGACATTGCCATGGGTGGAGTTGTTACTGAAGAGTGGGTGATCAGTTGCGCTCAGTACCTAGATCTCGTTTATTCGCAAACAGACACTCTTTATGACTTGCTCCATGACGCTCCTCATCCTTCTACCACCACTACCTCAACAACCCCTGCTGCTTCTCATGCAGTTGATGGTGTGATTGGCACCTTCCATGCTTAACCTCAATGTACGCAAGCTTCTCACACCAATCCCAAATCTACTGCTTCTAATGTTCAAAGTGCTCTGACTCCTACTCCTTCCACCGACAAAAATTCAGAGGTTAACTCAGTTCAATCTACCCCTACCGGCAAAAATAAATCTAAAAAAGCAAAGGGTAGGAATAAGGAGGATAAAAATAATAATCCGCAATTCGAAAAATCCAAAACGCAACCTATTGATGATAAGGATAAGCATAAACCTCGATATCCTTACCTTATCTGTGGTGACGATCACTACACGAAAGATTGTCCAAGATGTGTCGAGGTCACTAAGTTCCTTCAAGGGACCGGGAAGCCTCCCACACTTGTCGTTTTTTCACAACCTTTCCCTTCTCAACAACATGCCCAATTGGTCATTCATGACCAACCGTCTCCTTCCACCACTTCGTATGTCCTTATGTGTACTGGTGATTAAAAAAAGAACAATGTTGCCATCGCTACTCAGGCCAAATATTATTCTCCCTCAAAGGAGTAAGTTGACGATATACCACGTTCGTTGGTTCAACCACCTCCCTCAACTTCACCTCCCAACGGTCCTCTTCATCTCGAATGACCGAGTCTCGATACAGTCCTCCGCCGTCCTCCAAAGGGCATTGTTCGAAAGTCTACCTTTAATCCTCATGCACATGCTGCTGAAAACTACAGTATTGTAGAAGATCTTGTGCAAGCACCTTCCACGATGTCATCTCTCAAATACCTTCAAAGTTGTCATGCTCAACGAAAGGCACTGTTAAAGGCCATCGATGGAATTGATCCCATGGATACGAATTTGATAATATTTGACCTGGAAGATCACATTCCAAGGCTACCCACTCAGTTAGCGTTTCAGATCCAAGTTGTCGTAGAGAACAAGAATATATGTAGAACTGTTATTGATGAGGGCGCCTCGACGTGCGTTATGTTTGTTACCTGTTGGAAAGCCATTGGCTCTCCTCCCCACACTGAATCACATAATACACTTAAGGCCTTCAATGCATCTGGTTTTGGTGTAGAGATTGTGCGTATTACAGGGGTCACTTGAAGGTATACCCACAATTACAAGTGGAAGCCTTTCGAGTTGATTTTGGGCTAGATACCCTGCCTTTGCGCATGGATCGGACTATCAACTGTTTCCCCAGGCATCATTGTTGTTCTTGGTAACCTTAGTAGCCTATCTTTTTAGGGTCTTACACAAGGTGGTTGTGGAGTGGAAAGTATTCACGGTACCTGGAATCGATGTTGGCCAGACTCACTCGGGCTCCTTGGAGGGTATACCCACGATTATGTGTGGGAGCTTGCACTAGGGTGTAAGTCCGTTAAGCAAGTCGTCAACATAACTTTTCCACCCGCTCTATCCTAGCCCCTTCTTGTCTTGACTTCACGACGTTGGATTTCATCACCAACTAGTGTCTTCGAAATAAGAAGGTTTGCTTGCTTGGTTTGATTCCTTGATTTTATTAGCAAGTGTTGTTTGTTTCAGTAGTTGGCCATAGATTTTTTCCATAAAATATTTGGTTCGGCCAACATTGACCCTCCACGTCGTTCACGCAGGATGCAAGGGCTACCCCTGAAAGATCCAAAGGTTTATCAACCTTTGCCTACTAATCCACCGGAGAGATCTCCTCAGCAGAGTGAGGTCTAGGACTCCGTAACTTCACAATTGGAAAGAACTGACTCTTTAGAAAATTTATGAATTGTTTCTGATTCTCTAGAGGCTTTCTGAATACCTCCTGGATATGAGAGACGTATTCTCCGACTAAATTCATCCGGAGATCTTGTTATTGAAACTTCTGGAATACCAATCGGACCCCTTACAAGCCCCGAAGGCGAGAATCCCGTTTGGACTACTGACATATTTAGAAACCCGCCTCTCACGGTGCGAGAACTTTATGACAACTTGAGGGAGGGTCCTGATTCACTCGTCGTATCACACCTGCCCGAAACGTTTGTTACCTACATGATACCTCTAGATCACTTTGTTGGTACAACTAGCCATATCCCCGTTGTTTCAGACACAGGGTCAGTTTGTCCTAGCTCGACTATTTCTCTCTTGTGACATTGCCATGGGTGGAGTCGTTACTGAATAGTAGGCGATCAGTTGCGCTCAGTACCTAGATCTCGTTTATTCGCAAATGGACACTCTTTACGACTTGCTCTCTGACGCTCCTCATCCTTCTACCACCACTACCTCAACAACCCCTATTGCTTCTCATGCGACTAATGTCGTGATTGGCACCTTCCATGCTCAACCTCAATCTACGCAAGCCTCTCACACCAATCCCAAATCTACCGCTTCTAATGTTCAAAGTGCTCCGACTCCTACTCCTTCCACTGACAAAAATTCTGAGGTTAATTCCGTTCAATCTACCCCTGTCGGCAAAAATAAATCTAAAAAGGGAAAGGTTAGGAATAAGGAGGATAAAAATAATAATCCGCAATTCGAAAAATCCAAAACACAAACCTCTGATGATAAGGATAAGCATAAACCTCGATATCCTTGCCTTATCTGTGGTGACGATCACTAGATGAAAGATTGTCCAAGACGTGCCGAGGTCACTAAGTTCCTTCAAGGGACCGGGAAGCCTCCCACACCTGTCGTATTGTCACAACCTTTCCCTTCTCAACAACAGGCCCAATTGGTCATTCATGACCAACCATCTCCTTCCACCACTTCGTATGTCTGTAAGTGTACTAGTGATTCAAAAAAGAACGATGTTGGCATCACTACTCGGGCCAAAGATGATTCTCCCTCAAAGGAGAAAGTTGACGATATACCACCTTCGTTGGTTCAACCACCTCCCTCAACTTCACCTCCCAACGGTCCTCTTCATCTCAAATGACCGAGTCTCGATATAGTCCTCCGCCCTCCTCCAAAGGGCATTGTTCGAAAGTCTGCCTTTAATCCTCATGTGTGTGCTGCTGAAAACTACAGTATTGTAGAAGATCTTGTGCAAGCACCCTCCACGATGTCATCTCTCAAAGTCCTTCAAAGTTGTCCCGCTCAATGAAAGGCACTGTTAAAGGCCATCGATGGAATGGATCCCATGGATACGAATTTAATAATCTTTGACCTGGAAGATCACATTCCAAGGCTACCCACTCAGTTAGCGTTTCAGGTTGTCGTAGAGAACAAGAATAAATGTAGAACTGTTATTGATGAGGGCGCCTCGATGTGTGTTATGTTTGTTACCTGTTGGAAAGCCATTGGCTCTCCTGCCCTCATTGAATCACACAATACACTTAAGGCCTTCAATGGATCTGGTTTTAAACCCTACGATGTTCTTCCCTTGTTGTCTATTGCGTTGGAAGGCAAATCGATCAATGTCGAGGTCTTTGATGCGCCTCTTGATTATAACCTCTTACTTGGCCATAGCTGGATCGATTCCATGCGTGCAATTGTGTTTACACTTTTCTACGTGTTACGTTTCCCACACCAAGGAAAAGTACTTATCGTTGACCAAATGGCATTTTTTAACTCCGATTCCCATACTAGAAACGTGCCATTTATCTCAAAGACACCTCCCGGGTACGAGAATGTCGGTGTGGGTCTTCTAAAATATTCAACTTTGATGGGTACATTCCCAATCCCACCACCTGATAATCCTCCCCCTTTTGTCGCCTCAATCAACATGATTTCCACCTTTGTTCACAAAACCCCTGCGTCTCATGACCCATGGATAGTACCTGACCCCAGTGATTATCTTCACTATGGCAAACAAATTCCCTTAAGTCCAGTTGAATCTGCTTATCAATCCATTCAATTGACAATCCCTTCCACTCCCTCTCTTGGTGATTCATCTCCTGATCCATTTCACGTCATCTTTCCTACGAATGAGATGATTATGTCAGTTATGTCCATGGAAGACACCCCATGGGACGATGGGCATCGTCGTTCCATTCTTTTCCTAGAGCAACATACCTTAGAGAGTTACCAATGGATTTCGACTCTATCGACCATTGTTGTCATTTCCTTCGTTCCCGAGTCAACACACAATGTGCTTTATGAAGGGAACTTGAGTAACATTTCACCCACCATTCCTCTAGACATATCCATTAAACCTGGAGTCGTCGAAAATGTTCACATCGGAGCCGCTTGTTTCGATGATGAAGTCGTCACTTATAAAGTTATTTTTCAAGAATTCCGTGACATTTTTGCTTGGAGCTACGAAGAGATGCTCGGTATTGACCCCGATATCGTTGTGCATGAAATTAAGACCTATCGGGACACTAAACCCGTTCGGTAGAGACTTCGCCTGGTCCACCCTCGTAAAGTCACCACTATCAAGCTCAAAGTTGAAAAACTTCTCAAGGTTGGCTTTATCTATCTTATGGATTTAACCGATTGGGTATCCAATATAGTTCTGGTAAATAAAAAACAAGGCATGATCCATGTATGCGTCGATTATAGGGATATCAATAAAGCTTATTCTAAGGACAATTTTCTGATGCCCTTCGTCGACCAGATTGTCGACGATTGCGCCAAGAGTGAAATCTTCTCTTTAATGGACAGTTTCTCTGGCTATAATCAGATTAACATTTTGCCCACGGATCAACACAAAATTGCTTTCATTTGCCCTTGGGGTACCTTTGCCTACCGGAAACTACCTTTCGATTTGAAGAACGCTTGTGCGACTTTTCAACGCGCCATGTCTTATGCTTTTCACAATATCAAGCATATCGTACAACTGTATCTCGATGATCTACCAACGCATTCCATGCATCACCAAGATCACCTGGCTCATCTCCGAGCCATTTTCCTTCGCTGTCATTACTATCGTATACATTTAAACCCACACAAATGTGTTTTTTGTGTGGAGTCACTTCATGGAATTAGGGTGGACGCTTTGAAGGTTGAGGCTATCCTTAATCTACCTCCTCCTTCCACACTACACCGGCTCCAAAGTTTGCAAGGGAAGGCAAACTTTTTGCGTCGATTGATTCCCAATTACGTTGAGCTAACACTAGGATTTACTCAACTATTGAAGAAGGGTTACGAATTCGTATGGGACGAGACTGCCAACAAAGCCTTCGAATCTTTGAAACTTGCCTTAACCCGTACACCACTGCTTTTCCCACTAGATTATAGTCGAGACTATTTCCTCTACCTTGCCGCTTTGGACTCTACCATTGCCATGGTTTTAGTCCAAGAAGATGATTCGCACGATGAACATGTAATTTATTATTTGAGTCGGAGTCTCACGACTACCGAAGCCAAATATCTACATGTGGAGAAACTGGCCTTGGCAGCTGTTCAAGTTGTCCAACTTTTCGTCACTATATCCTATTACGCAAGACCACTGTCATTTTCGATTGCAACCGTATGCAACATATCCTTACACGCCAATTGCTAGGGGGCAAGTACTCCAAATGGATAGTGATTCTCCAGGAGTTCGACTTAGAGTTTGAATGCGCTAAGTCTAAGAAATCTCTGGTATTTTTCGAATTGATATGTGACCTTCCCTCCACTGAAACATAAAATGTGGCAGAAGATTCCTTACCTGCTGAATCCCTTTTTCTGATCAGTTCTGATGATGTTTGGTATAGAGATATTATCATTTATCTTCATACTCAAACTTTTCAGCCCAACCTTTCTAGTACAGACCCTCGTCACATACGGTATCAAGGTCGTCAATACATAATTATCGATGACACTCTTTATCACCGTGGTGTTGACTCTATTTTCTAACGTTGTCTCACCTATGATGAGGCTGAGAAAGCTTTGAATGACTGCCACTCTGGAGCATGTGGTGGTCATATGTATGGGTATGCCACTACCCAAAAGATCTTACGAGCAGGGTATTTTTGTCCCTCTTTGTTTAAAGATTGTATTAATGCCGTACATAAATGCCATGCTTGTCAAACGTACAATAACAAGATAAGATCTCACCCCACTCCTTTACAGCCTATAGTTTCTATTGGTCCTTTCGTAAAATGGGGCATTGATTTCATGTCATGTAACCCTCACTCGGCCGGGGGGTATGGATACATCATCATAGCCATGGATTATTTCACGAAATGGGCCGAGGCGATGCCTACATTTGATAATACTAGAAAAACTGCAACCTTGTTCATATTCAATCATATCATCACTCGATTTGGAATCCTGCAAGCTATTGTTACTGATCACGGTAGCCATTTTTGAAATTTCATGATGTCCGAGCTTACCGAAAAGTTGGGTCTTCGACATGAAAACTCAACCCCCTACTATCCACAGGCCAATGGCCAAGTCAAAGCGATAAACAAAGTTCTTATCACCATGCTTCAACAGATAATATGAATTCATAAGACAAGTTGGCACATGATGTTGTTTTCAAAATTATGGGCCTATCGGACATCTGTGAAGTCTGCCACGAGATTTACATCGTTTCAATTAGTGTATGGTATCGAAGCTATCTTGCTGATTGAATGTGAGATACCATCTTTGAAGCTAGTCATTGAACTTCTCCAAAACACCTCTGCCGAGGAAGAACATCTATTGTATCTGATGCAATTAGATGAAACATGTCGTGATGCCACCCTGGTTATTGAAACCCAGAAAAAAAACGGGTAAAAGCCCAATACGACAAGCATGTCAAGCCACGTGTTTTCTCTGAAGGTGATCTAGTTCTCCTCTACGAACAAGATCGTGATTTACTAAGGGTCGAAAAATTTGAGGCTATGTGGCGAGGCCCTTATATCGTTAAACGAGTGTTGGATAAGGGAGCCTATGAGTTAGTGGATTATGATGGCATTCCTTTGAGTGAACCCAGAAATGGGCTTTACTTGAAGAAATATTATGCTTAGGTTATCTTTGCATGAGTGTTTGTATTTTTACTGTATCATACTCTTGTGTGCTTTTCTCGTTATTTGGTTTCGACCCCCAATTGATTACCTTGCGTTCTGCTTGGTTTCCAGATGTCGATGTCTTCGCTACCCTACATTGGCTTCACTGATGGCACTAGTCGTAGTACTCATAACTTAGTATTTGTTGCTTGGGCAATCTACGCACCTACGAACGAATTAATCACTCTACACGGTGTTTGTCTTAGTCGTGCTACTAACAATATCACATAATATAGTGCAGTCATCGAATTGTTGACCGACGCTATTTCACTTGGAATACGTCACCTTGTTGTACGACTTGATTCACAGCTAGTAGTACTACAATTAAGTAATGTCTATGTTATCTGAATTCCTACTTTGTTAAGGGTATATTTACGAATTCGTCTCTTGAAATGTCATTTTGATTATATTGAATATCAACACATTCCTAGATGTCTAAATACATTAACAGATGCATTCGCTAATTATGTGTTAGACAGAAATTTGAGACATTTATAAATCCAACCACATTTTGTATATAAAGTAAAGTAAGTCGGTAGAAGCCTCATGTATATATAACGATAAAAAGTTTTTACAAAAATTGCTTTTGTTCGAAGAACAAAATATCAAAATGTGAAGCATATGGCTTCATTTACAAAATAACATCAAGGAGGCCTCTCACGATAACACACAACTGCTCGTGCTACCCTACAGAGCAGTGGATTAATAGAACCAGATACGCCCACAGTATGATGTTGATAACGTCTCAAAATATCATCGATAGAGATATCCAGGACATATGCTATCAACCCCTCCAGGTTTTGCTCGATTGCCTCATAGTCACTAGCATCCCATCTTGCCACCTCCACTACTTCCCCTCATCTCTGAATGGGCGATGTACCTGGAAGCCAGTGTGGCCCTACATCTGCGTTGTCAAAGAGTTTTTGATTAGTCCTCTAATTAAAAACATAAAAAACATTTATATTTCAAAATTTACAAAAATGTTATAAAACCAAACATGTACTTCTTACCTAGATCCCCCCACTGAGAATCTTTAGGCATAACCAAGTCAGGGTCGCCTCTGAAATCTAAGCCGACATACGCATAATCATCTACCATCAGTAGTTGAGGCCTCAACCAATCGAAGAACACGTCATTGTATTTGACGATGGGGTCTGCCACGTGGTAAGCCATGAGGTCACACCATCTTTTCATCCTTGGATCCCGTGGGGTCGACAAGCCCCACTCTACCTGTAAGAGCAAGTGTGGAACCCTCTTGAGGAAGAAGGACAATAAAATAGATCCATACCCGAACTGTTTCAGTTCGTCTTTCTTGCACTTTGTTAGTTGTTTCTTCATACTGCGAAGAACCTCATCCGACCAGTTAAACACCCGAGGCTCCATGCACTCCACTGCATACTGAAAGTAACTCTAGAGGGCCATGTGTGGAGATGCACTCCCTACCATACGTGCAATGGTTAAAATAATAGTCTGGAGGGGTAAATCCCGGACACCCCTAATGGCAACCTTTCCCTTACGTCTCTAGGCCTCAGGATCACAATACCGATGGACATACTCACTCATTGGTAGACCACCACCTCTACCTCTTGTCAATGTCACATGGGATCCACGGCGTGACAATCCCGTCAAAAAATAGATATCCTCGATATCTAGAGCGAGTGTGTGGACTCCCACATGGAACACCTGCTGATCCACATCCCACATGTGGACCAAGTACTCAAGCAACCTCAGTTGGGCTCTCATGCCCTGGATCTTGAAGAATTTCAAGAGCCCGCATTGCCGGAGGGCATTAACTATGGTCGGGTCATTCCCGATGACAAAACCATCGTCCTCGTGTTCTCTCTCCCTCCACTCCAACATTCTGATGGTCAAAACTTGCAGTGGAGCCATAAGAAGAAAGTTAACATCTTTATTTCACATCCTTGGTAATTTTTTATTGGTTAAACATGCATATGAAATTTTGAGTTTCGCCCACCGCAGGTGGAGTTTTTTACACAGTGCGGAACTTCCGTAAGTGAACCAAAGGCTGCCTGCGAAAACCTATGGTTTTCACAGTGCTTGATATACACCACCTGTGGCGGCTTCTACGCGCGCCTACCGGCCTAAAAACTGACTCAAAAACTATTTTTTAACAAGTGAAGAAGAAAATTAATCCATGGAAATGACAGAGGACAAGGAGATTACCTTTTTGGCAGAAGTCGTTCGTCGAATAGTTGCCCGTACCTCCTGCAATCGATAGAGGAAGTTTGAGGTAAAAAGGGGTTTTTGGACAAGTTTTGGGTAAAATGACAATGAAATGGTAAAAAAGGGTTTTCACCTATATTTATTCACTTTTTACTCTTTCTATCGAATTTTTATATTATTTTATTCATTTTTACCTAAAACCTAATGTTCTAATGGTATTGCGAGTGTTGTATTTTTTCACAGATGAATGATATAAGAGCCTGAACGATGGAATATGGATACTTTTCTTAATTTGTTTTTACGTTTGTCACATGTACAAATACTTTTTAGGTTTTTCAGGAAAAACCTCGAGCTCAGTCTTTGTTCATTCTCGCGCTCGTAAATCAATGAGAACACAACTGAGTATACTTTTTTCATCTTTTCGTACTCAACATGGTAACACGAAAAATGAAACTCATGGAGTATCCTTTAAGCTCTTTTCACCCTCCATAAAAATGAAAAGATTGTCGAACGACCTTGTTCTTTTCACGCTCCTAAAAGTATTTGAAGAAAACGTTCGATGGGTGGTAGGTTATCACTTTTTCGGTCTCATCGAACTAATTTACGAAAAAGGAAATGAGAGAGTTCTCTTTAAGTGTTTTTCAGACTCTCAAAACATGAAAAACCCCCGAGTTTTATCTGTTTAGACTCGTTAAAAAAAACATTGAAAGACCCATACAGGATCGAACCACTCATTCTTAGGGTTCATTAAACATACTCCAAGGGACTCATTCGAAGGAAGAGCTTACATCAACAAGCATATGTTAGCCTCCTCAAGCTTGTGTAAAAATAAAGAGGTACTCGCCAGAAATGGTGGGAGAAGTTTTGGGAAATAAATGTGTCTATGTATTTGTGTTAGTGGCAATAATAGTCTCTCTTGAACATGACACCCCCTTTATCATAATATATGGGTTGGGAAATACATTTGTCTCTCGTCTGACTTTCTGTAAGTTCATATCTTGGGTCGTCCTTGAGTCAATGTTGCCAAGACCATTGTTGTGTAGTTCATATGTTCAAGAGAAGTCCAAACAAGTCCTCTATCTAGTCGGCCATCTGCAGTTGTCAACCCCTACCATGTCAGCATTCCCTGTGTCAGTTTCAAATCATTTTCATACTTTGATCTACTCTAAATCTGTTATTTATTTCGTGTCATTGATGGGGGATACATCAAGGCCCTCCTGTGACAAGTCTTTTCCTATCGACTTCAACTCATCATCTGAGAACAAGACTTAGAAATCATTTAGTACCTTAGAGCCTGCATGCCTCAGTGGTAGGTCTCTTCGTTTTCAACAGTGGATTCACATCATTGGTCCCTGATCGAGAGATTCCATTGAGTGTTCAACTTCAACTCATTTATTCACATTCGTTGGATTGTACTAAGGTACCTTGGGAGTCATTGACATCAATGGTGATTTCCCTCACACTTGTTAACGATTTTCATCACTGACTGGTAGTCAAGTGTTTTCTATCATGTTCGACTTCGACACATGTAATCACATGGATAGATTCGTACTTACGGATGACGGGATTGAAGACCCTGGATCTCATCATTTTTGGTCCAGGTTGTGATGGAGTATTTATGATTTGTATTGACACATAGATCCACTTTGTATGTCTCGTGGCTATCTCCGATTTTGAGTTTTCTACTACATAGGTCCACAGTGTATTCCTGGTGGCTATGTAGAATCTTGGTGACATGGATCCACGATGTATGATTGGTGGCCATGCCGGGCATTTATGATTTAAATCACTTGTAGTCTGAGCATGGGAATGCCTACCTCATAAATGGTATAATATTGCACATATGCTTGGTTGTTTGCATGTTCCCAATTGGTGCGCTTCTTGTTCTTAACACACACACGCATTTTACAAAGTATTTCGGCTGTCACGAGTTCCAGCCTCATACTTTGGGGGGCATTCTGTTACACATTATTTTGGTTGCCCTGGTGATGTTTCTACAAGCATGTGTTCAGGCTCTCAAAAGGATCTTTCTCATTAGAAAAGTGACTGGTTTCCTCCTCTACAAAACTTGTTTTTAGAAGGACGTTGCAGGCTACATATAAGACACAGTGCAGAAATGCCTGATTTTCGCAGGCTGTCCTAAACCTGGCTTGTGGAATTTCCATAGGCTTCTCTATAGATAGGGTGTGGCGGCATTTTAAGACTAAGAAAAGGGACGAAGTTCACAAAGGTTCTAGAAGGGGATCTTTTAGAAGATGAGGTGGCATCTGTATGGTTGGGATCCTACTCACTTCTCTGATTTGGTGGGATCATCCTAATCTCTTTAACCACTTCTTCTTCTCCTATATAATGATGGTTTTCTCATGGAAAAGGTTAAGCACAGATAAGAAAGATTAATCAAGGAATTAATGAAGGAATAGGTTGAAGACTGTGTGGGGAATACTATGTCAGTTGATGCTTGAGGTCTCCATTTGTCCATCAAGCTATTGTGGATCATTTTCATGCAAATTCAGAGCAAGTGTGTGTGTGTGTGTGTTGGAGCAAAGGGCCACTGAAAAGGAACTTGCGACATCAAGGCGGTTTGGTTGTATCTTCCACTTTTACTTAATATAATATGGTGGCATGTTTCTTTCCCATAAAATCATTCTCATTTTATTACATGACTCCTTGATCACATGTTTAAGTTTTCATTGAATATACTATTGTTGCTTTCACTTTAGTTAGTTTGCGTCATTGCAGATTTGATTTCACAAGAGCACCGGAGCAAAGCAAGGACAACAAAGATATAAGAAAGCGATATTCGAAGGTATGTCACCCATCCCTTCTTTGATAGTAGATCCAATAATTATAACTTAGGGAAAGCGCCATGTCCTGTCTTGTCTTGTTCTAGATTTAGGTGGATCTAAGGGGATTATTTTAGGTCCGCATTTACCAATTTATCCAATAACAACAATTAAATTTGGTCATTGTTATGCATGAGAGCGTAAGCACTTACCATAATGAAGAAATATTCTAGCACTGTATAAGGTGATCCTTTTAATCTAATCCATGTGTGGTCAAATTTACCCAACCAATCATTAATAATAACCTTTTGCATCAATTATGATTGTACTTTGTTAAACCAACCGCAACGAGTAGTTCGTTTACTAACCCATAATTTTTCTTCAATACTTAGGTATATGAAGTATAGGAAAGAAGAGGGAAAGGAAATACCCCAACTACTTCCTCCCCGACTCTTCATGATATCTTAATTGATCGTCAATCGTACTGCATCACATTCTTATATTTTATAGTTATCTACAATGAATGGTAATTTGAAAATGTGTTTATACTAAAAAAAAATTGGATTCTTATCGTCTTGGGAATATATATTCTTTTGTTGCGTTGAAACAAATTGGTAGGTAGATGGCTGCTAAAACCTTTTGTTTACACAGTTCTGGTTTGTTAACAACTGGGAGCACTGAATTGGGATGTGCCCAAAGACATATTCGCTGGCATGGTCTCGCAAGCTGCCAAAGCGCAGGGGAAGGTTCATGGGGCCAACACTAATTTAAGCCAACTTGTCGATACATTTGTTTCTCTAAATTTTTCCTTGTTGGACTTGGTTGTCTTATCAGGTGTTTGTCCAGTGAATTAAAAATACAATAATATAGTGGTGAGTATTGCAATAATACAACACTAGGATACCTTTGCCATATATAACTTTATATTTGAAAAAAAAAATCTACAAGTTTTGAAACCCTCTAAAAAAAAATATAACTTTGCTATATTTGAAAAAAAAATAGTAATACTTTAAAAACAAAAAAACTTTCTCCATAAGAATACCCTTGCTATTTATTTTATTCCCATACTTCCCATTAATGCTCTTGCCTAATACTTTGACTCTCCCTCACCATTAATGCTATGACAAATATAATTAATGGGATGCATTAATGTTTGCAGGTGCACATACCGTTGGGTTTTCTCATTGTCATCTTGGTTTGCCTGTACAATTTTTCCTCCATTGTAAAAACCAACAGACCCGTCTATTACTGGGAGCTCCCATGAACCAAGATGCCCAATTGGTGGAAACCCAACGAATTATTGCAATCCATAATTGTAATAGAGTTTAAATTTGTATATTTTAAAATTTATTGTAATTTAACTTTTTATGTGTATTAATTGTAATGGAATTTAAATTTGTAAAATAAAAAAAATAAAATTTCGAATCAAGAATATGACCTCTTGTTACCAAATTCGGAAAACTCTAAAGTTATTTTTTTTTTATCTCTAAGAATAATACCCTTGACCTGCACAATCAGAATCTGATCACATCGATAAAATATTAACATAACTATTATTAATTAATTACTACAAATATGAGTTTCCACCTCACTAAGAGGTCACATTCTAAAGCACTAAAATGAAAATTACGACTGGTTTGGCAAAAGGGCGTCATGTAAAGATACTCTGTTTGCCTTAAATTTATTTATTTTTAATTATGAAAGCATCCCAAATTATAAGTATAAATATTTATTTATTAAGTGTATTTTAAATAATAAAAAAATTATATTAATGTTGTGTTTTAAATAATAATAATGTTTTAATAATAAAGTGAGTTAATATATTGATAAATTTAATTTTTTATTTAATTAATTTATTTTTTTAAAATTTTAATTATATACACCATCTTAAAATAAATTAAACTTAACATTGTTAGTTTTGTTTGCTTCTTTTCAAAGTAAGAAATCACAAAACTTTAAGAGAAGAAATACAATATAATCACTCAAAGTATAAGAGATTCTTCCATGGATCAGCTTTAAGATCATTTTAAATATTTTCATGTTCCATTTAACAACATTAATATGAAAACTTCCCTCAACTTATTTTGACATTCTCATTCACATGTTTAAATATTATAATATTATAATATAATTATGCCAAAGACATCTTTAAAGATAGGTTTTATAAAAAACCTATCAATTAGTTGACATGTTTTCTAAAACGATCCCTTCGAAACCACCTAATACCCACTGCCTCGCCTCATGTATATAGGAATAGGTTTTGCCTCAAACCCATCCACCCAAAACCAACCTGTCAACAAGACCAATACCACTGTCTTTCACATCAATGTATCAACCTCATTGTATCCACCTGTCATCTATCCTTCTATCCTTTGGATACATTACTGTCGGTCCACTTTTCAACAAGCATGTATTGCATATGGTCATTTCCTTTCATGCTTTTCTATATGATGGCGTGCAAGACCTTTATCTATATGTGTTAGAATAAAGCTTACTTTAGTAAGAGATAACTGTTGTAACTGTGAGTTTCAACCATCACTGTTGTAACTGTGAGTTTCTAGGTTTACTATTATTAGCTAATCAGATCCACTTAAGTCAGTGATCTGCATGCTATATATGTAACCTCCATTTGTTTGTTAAGCAATGAAAACGTTTTGTGTTGTGTGAATTAATTCTTCCAATTTTATCTTGGTATCAGAGCGGGAGTAATGCTACCATGAGGTTGAACGCTGTGTGCAAGAGTGCGTGAGCAGTCTAAGCGTGGAGCTGTTCGTGGAGCTATGCGTGGAGAGTTAATTATTTGCAGAGAGAGCAGCTGCTATCATTTGTTCTGATCGGGCCCACGTGAAGGGTATGGTTGCTGCTGCCATTAGGAACTGTTGACTGGAAGGAGCCGTCCCTATTGATCAAACTGTGTACGCTGTTCACACCTGTGTGTATTCAAGTGGAGCCACAGATATATGCGTGCTTTCTGGCGTGAGGAACCAGGGTTGGAG
>JZKD02S0515198.1:9581-29950 GCA_000966675.3 Picea glauca
GACACGTGTTAAATACTGCCACGTGTCACTCTGATTCATGACTTACCTGTGCCTGACTTGTTGAATCTTGTTGCCACCTGTCATTTCCTAGTTGTGCCACGTGTCCCAAGCTGACATGGACTGCCGACGTGATTTGGATCAACAGTCTAGATCTCATGTTGAACTGACGGTGCAGATTCAGTCGGGATTTCTCATATCGCGAAATCGGGGTTTTCGTTGTCATTGTTCTTTGCATTATGAAATCTCGATCCCCGAAACTCCGATGGCTTATCTCCCTCGCAACTTCTGCAGATCTGATGGCTGTCGGGTATCCGCTTCCAATCTGATGGCGCAGATCACTTCTTCTGCATGCCAACTCCTGCGCTTAACATCTGTGCAGCTTCTCCCGATCCAACAGTTGTCGATATTTTCGAGTGTGCTCCGACGGCTCTCGGTCTCTTTCCTGTGCTCCTTGCGCGTGTAAGAACGTTATTCCTCCTGAGCTTATTCTCCTCGAATCCTTAGACTGCAACTTATTTTCTTTTGCTCGACCTCGACCGTCTTCCTATCGGGTCGACTACCCTTCATCACTCTGCTTGAATATTGCTCGGTCATCATCTCTTCTGCCATAGACAATTGCCATCAATGACAACCTTGACATTCTGCATCCCTGCTATTTCCATATTTACAACACCAAAAACATCCCTAAATGAGAAGGTATGATCCATATTGGATCATTATATTATTTTTCATCTATCTCAATCATTTCAGAGTGGAAAAAAATGGATGAATCAACTTGCAGGGTCATTTTAATGGTAGGTCCTAGTTTGGAAAATTGAGGTTTGAAACCTTTTGGATAAATTTTGAGGAATCAAATGACATTTTTTTGGGTCAAAAATTTCCCATCATTATTTACGAACCCTTCACGTTATTATACATATCGAGACCTTTCCAAAGGTGAAAAAATCATGTTAATTGGAGCTCGTACGCAAACATTATGCCTCTTTCAAGTTAACCTGCCATGTTGACAACCATGGTACGAGTGGATGCCATGAAATCCCCCATGAATCACACATATGGGGCTAGCCACATATGGAATTTCAAGAGGATTCTAGAAGTTACAAAACCTTATCACAATTGAGGGTTGAGGAAGTCAAACCCTACCCTTAGATGGCTATCAAGTGATGTTAAATACCAAACCGCTAGGAGGAGAATGAGTTCCATTCTTGAGCATTGTATTTGTTCCATATTTGAGCAGAGCACCCGAGAGTTGTATTTTTAGAGAAAAAAAGAGGAGGATAGAAGGTTTTGTAGCAACCATACAGGTCAGTTTCAAAGACAACTCCATAGAGAGTGACTCTTTATTTGTACTTGCATTTGAAGAAAAGAGAGCAGAGCGACCTCACCTTCTAGTTGGGTTTTCTCCCGTATTGGGTTTCCCAGATTATATCTTGTGTTTATTTGTGGATGGTGTGTGAGTATTTATTTTTTCTCTCTATTTTTCACATTTCATCTTTTCATACATTGTAATAAGAAAAACAATAATTAAAGAATCTAAGATCTAAAGGAAATTAACCTTCACAATAAGGATTTCAGTATTTTATTAGATCTGTTGTGATGAACCTATCTAGTGGAATATCCATGGAATTTTGTAGATTAGGTATGACAAAGAATCTTTGGTATGTTTCCATTGTAAGAAGAAAGGACATGAGACTAATGATTTTTTAAACTTTGATGCATGTTCCTTTTGTGGTATAAGATTCCACCAAGTGACTACCCATTGGAAGAAGCTCATTGTCAACAAAAAGAACACAATAAAAAAGAGAATACTGAGCAACCCATGCAGTTGCAAGAATTTTTGCTTGCATTACAAGTTAACTAGACATTTGCAAGACACATGTTGGAGGCTTCTTCCAAAGATTCATCTTGAGGACTAGACATCCAAGAGACAAGTTTAGAGAGTCAAGGTTAATGAGAATGAATATATTTCCATACTTGTAGACCAAGGAGTAGGGATTGTCAAAGGAAATTAGCACTAGAAGACATTTCTTCAATCCTAGATGGAATTTTTGCAAGAGACAAGTTTAAAGAGTCAAGGTTAAGGAGAAAGAAGTGATTTCCATATGTGTAGAGAAAGGAGTATAAATTGCTCAAGGAAATCAGCTACAAAAGACATCTCTTCAATCCCAAATGGAATTTCTACAAGGATATCAAAATTAGAGAGTGTGTTGGGAAAATGTACAACATGTTGCATATTCAAATTGAAGTTTTTGGGGACCAAAATACTATGAATGGGGAGGTGTGATCTGAAATAAACCTCTCCCAAAATTTATAAAAGAAAAATTCTTGGCAAAGTTTGAACTTAGCAATCAACTTGAAGTCCGAACACCAAAGGCCTCAAAAAGTTGAAACAAATCACTTGATGGTTGGAATTCCAAGCCATCTCTATAATAGAGGACACCTTCGTTGATGTAAATGAAACCCAATATATATGGAAAAGTAATGGAAACTTGAGAATAAGGGCACAATAACAGAATGAGGACTTAGAATGAAGCAATTTGCTCAAATATTGAAGGACAAAGAGGATTTTGAGCTTGTCCACATGGAGAAAAGATTGTCTCTGAGAAAAAAAWTCTATAGAATACTTCCAGTGAGTAAGAATATATGAAATCTTTGATTGAGAGTGTATATCTCTAGTYTGTTATATTTCCTGAGCATAAATAGAAATCATCTGTGCTAGTTTATCCATTTGGGTTTTCATGGTAATTTATSTTTCTATGGTGTGGTCAWTTTTTTTGTGATTATATTGATCAAGTCAATTGCTTCTACTATAGTGGTGATTAATCCCTCAAATACCGAGTCATTTCTTGTTAGTTTAATACATATGTGTTTTAACCATTTCCTTKGGATTGCCAAGGGGTATTATTGTTGGTGCATTTGTGAATTCCCCTACAACATTGCAAAATAACACTCAAGCATATCATATCCATGATAGTTAAATCAGTGGAATGATATCTAAATGAAATTTCCTCAAAACCCATGTGTTTGACTCCCACGACGCTAAAAACAATTGGTATTGCCTTGCTATGCTCACTAATTGTGTTAATAAATTGTTGGACTTTCACCTATAACATTATTTCCTATTGGATATAATCACTAGTATGAGGTGTGGCTTATGTGTTGTACATCCACATGTAATAGGTATCAAATTATTTTGATTGAATTGTTGGGCATTGTATTTCCCAACTCGTTTTCCCCCAATATGTATGATGTGTTAATGCATTACAGTCCCCACAACACTTGTTTATTTCCTACAATCATTCCTTGGTTTCTTCAATCCAATTGCATAAAAAATGAAAACAATGAACATTACATAGGCATGAAAATATAGTATATACATTATTGTTATGATATAAGTGATGATAAGTCAAAATACTTGCATTTATTCTTGCTTTCATCATGTGAATGTGAATAGGTAAAGGAATGGTTTCATGAGTGTTGTGCAGGAACATTTGGAAGGTAGAGTAAATCACCAGCTATCTACTTTTGAAAACATATATGTATCCACAAAATGTATAAGTTTCTTAACGTTTTGAGCTTGGTTGTATTCAACACATAGAGGGCATGCTATTCCTTTTGGATCAAAATTGTAGAGTGTATTGTTATTTTGGCATCAAATAATGTGCTCATTCATCTAGCAACAAAGTTGGAGTGTTGGGTTGACTTTGTTTAAATATATTTCCTCTCATTTAATCAACATTGCAAAGCCAACAAACCAAGCATTGAAACCAAATCTAGAATAGAGCACATTCAAGCTTGTTGGAGAATAGAAAACAAAGAAGCATGATCTTGGTGAAATTGTGTTTGCATAGACATTATATTTTAATTCCTCATAGTATCCATGTTGATGTGATGAACGGTCCATATACCATTTACAAATCATAAATATGGCTTGTGATCTATGTTGGTGTTGGGAGGTCCCCTTTATCCCCAATTATCATGGACCTAGTGTTGAGTCTCATAATTGACATGTTTTCAATGACCATTTAGTCCAATTTTCACTTGACTTAACCTTAATCTTCACCCATTTGTCACTCGTATTTCCATTTTTTCCATTTTATAAGCCTTCACCGCATCTGAGCTTCATAAGATAATTAATCATTAAATTCTTGCTTCTTCCTCATGTTTTGATGTTTATTTAGGATAGACTTTGTGGTTTCCTAACTTAATTTTAAAATTCAACAGTTTGAATCTTGTAGCAAGCATCTTCTCATCCTGTAGCACTATAGGAATTCTTGTAGCAACTTGTTTCTAGAAGAAGTTTTGACATTACCTTTCCATACAAATGAAGACAAATTAGGAAAATCAAAGATATGGGTTTTGTGCAGAAAGCCACAAATTGAGTAAAATGTAATCAAATTTCCAAAACACAAAACAATTTGGGAGATATGGGCAGATATTCAAGGTGGATTTTACCAAAATTCTTGTAGCAGTACCCCAAATTCCTATAGCACTTCAATATTTGGGTGGTTACACCTCTTGTGGATGAATTTGGGAATATTGTTTTTTTCAAGGATCATTTTTTTGTGCTTCTATTCTATTAAAGCATATCCCAACAACGATTATTTAACCTCCATGCCTTAATCAATTTTGTGTTGGTTGTAGATCCATGCATTTGGGACCTAGTCTCATTTTTTTGTAACCAATTCCCTTCTATGAGATGTAATCTATATGTATAAATGTAGGGAGGATCATTGCAATGAGGGGAGAATTGTGGACTAAATAACTTGTTGCAGATCAAGAGCTCTCCACTGTAGTMTTTCTTGATAGTGTATGCCAAGGGAGGTAGTGTCGTCCCCCTCTAGTATATGTCGTCCAATAGTTTCCTTTCATTGTGTGCAATTATTCAATTTCTGCAGTTTTATTTATGTTGTGTGGCTTGAAACTAATTCTTGTTGGAACATGATTCTCATGCTTCCTTGTCTGTTAATGTGAATGGTGATTCTCTAAACAAGGAATTTTTAGAGACGYRGTCTATGCAATTAATGGTCACCAATTCTTCACTAGTTGGAAATTGTTCATGATAGACATATTTCATGTATGTATTAGTTTTTCAATTCTGATCTTTATATTTTCAATTGAAGGTTGTCAATATAAATTATAGAGTGAATCCAATGCAGTACTCTTGAATATAAGGATCTATATTCAACCTACAATTCTACCTTAGAATATTCACTATTAGATGAGAAACCAATTCTGAGATTTTTACTTCGTAGTTCATTGGAAAATGGTGTGTTAGACACTTTGAGATTAGCTCTGAACATATTGTTCTTGGCACTTTGTAATTTTACAAACCCAGATTGATGATAAAATGTAATAGAATTATTATTATATAATTCGACTGACGCCTAGCCTTATCCAACTACAATTTTTTCCCATATTCTTCTTCTATCAATAAAAATATCTTACCATCCAAAGGTGTAGGTAGACTAAACACCCCCATCCATGTTACATCATTGGTGAAGGATCTAATGGTGTCTTGGGCTTTGAAGGCCTTGGAATTTTTGTTTTCCATAATGCTTTCCCTTTAGCATGATTCAAATTCCATTAATAACTCCATACTATCCCTAACCCCTAGGGCAATTAGCTCCTGGGTGGGTATATTGTTAATTATGATGAGCATTTTTAGCTTTCGAGGTTACTCTAAAAGTGTTTATACCATGCTTGGGGGTGCTTCATGTGATGTGGGGTGCATGGTGTATGGATTACCCTTGGTTTTTTCAAGATGAGCATACACATTGGTGTTTTATTTCTCCTCGATTGCATGACCTTGTGTTGATACTTATGTGGCATTCTTCCTTGAAGCATTGGAGACTTAGACAATTTGGTGGATTATTCATGCAACACACACACAATGGAGGTTGGTTTCTTGAATAATAGGATGACTTACCTTGGAGGAGGGAATTAAACCCTAGATGGCATGGGGGCACTTGGTTTCTTGCATGGATGATTTTTCTTAACTTGAAGATTCTTGGGTTGAGAGAGTGACCTGAAGGAGCACATGTCTTGGGAAGAGATTTGGAGGGTTGATTAGGTGGAGCATTGGAAACATCTCATGGAGCACGCATATCTTGGAGCCTTTCTTGTTGGGAATATTCACATTGGAGCTTGACAAGTGTCACTTGTATAGGAATCACTCCACATGCGACCCTACTTGTGTGTAGAGTTAGGTTGCTCGTAGTGGACTAATTCCACTTTATATTGTTGGACTCCCTTACCTCTCATATAAATAAAAGAACGAAAGAATCATTTAATTAAAATAATGACACACTCGTCATTGTATTATCTCTCTTTGTCTTGGAGCACTAAGGTTCTTAGAGAACTTTAAGGGAAATTATAAGGTTAGGGTTTCACCTTAAGCATACAAACAACATATGGTTTGTGATAGCTCTAGAGGGTAAAAGTAACATTGTATATTTGTATCTCTTGTGAGAGAATAAGACTAGGGTTTTGGAAACCCTAGTGCTACTTATTATGTTTGTTGAGGAAGGGAAGAGAAGGAGCCATTTTTCATGTTCCAAGGAAAACTTGTCGATGATGATTCTATCTTATTGGGGGATCCTTGGTGGAGTGACTAACTTTGGTTAGGAGTGCTTCCTAGTTAAGAGGAGTTAGTGGCTAGGGTTTTCTATGTTTTCCCTAGCTAGGGTTTGGAGAACTTGAGATTATACCATCTCATGATAAGTTGTAAGCATGTACATGAACTTCATCTCTTAAATATTAATGAAGTGTTTTAGCTATCCAAATATTTTGTTCTTGCAGACTTTATTTTCATCTTGTTTTGTCTTCTTGATTGTGTAAATTCAAGCACTTGTTGTTCATGCTAATCTAACATAACATAGGGCTGAAATTGGTATAAGATTTAACATAAATATTCAAGATAGGAGGGAATATTTATTGTTGTAAAATTTGTTACAATAAAGATGTTTTAGATATATTATATACATGAAAAGGTGTGCCCTAAGTGTTGTAATTTGTTGACATTGAAGTACACATGTTTGGTATATTTTCTCTTGAGTTGTTTATTAATATGGACTGAAGTGAAGTGAAGTATTTGTTATTGTTAATTTTTGTAATCAAATATTTTAGATCATCCTTAAGGCTAAAAACTATCAAGGATTAGATACGGAAAAACTCTAGTGAGAGGTGGAATTTCTAAATTTAGACATTGATTGCAAATTTAGAAATTCCACCTACACAAGTGTTCCCTTATTTTGGGAAAGTCTCTATTGATGTGGGTCTGCATTTCACCTTTAGTGATGACCAACTTTTTATTTAATTTGGCATGCTCTTGTATTTCTTCGTATTTGAGCTTACACTTATATAGGATCTATTAAGTGCGGGCCAAGGTAAATATTACATCTCACAAGGACTCCAGGGCCTCACCACCCAACATTTGGTTGTTCCTTTTCAAGTCTTCTTTCTTCTTGTATACTAATACTCTCGGCATGCTTACATGTTCACATGCCTTTGAGTGCTTAGTATTCCATTTCTCAAAAAAATTCATCAATTCCTCTATCTTCTACTTCAAATTAGAGAATTCCAAATCCTTTGTGTCCAAGTCCATAATAAAAAGAGGAGGTGTCCCCATTCTTTCTACCTTGGAGGAACTAACATTCAAGTATTCAATTTATTCATTGGCCTTATCTAGCTATTGTGCCACTACCTTAGCATCCTCCATGGCCACTTCCAATATACTCTCTTTGTCAGACAAGGGTCAATTCTTAATATTCAATTGAAAATTCTCATTGTTGAGGAAATCAATCTCCTCTTCTACCTTCTGCTTCTCATTACTCAATTGTTGTAGTAGGATAAGAGAGAGACGATTGTTGGGAAATCATAGGCTTTCTATCTCCAGTTGTTTCTACTTGAGGAGGGTGACACCCTTGTTTGTTTCTTGTGGATCCTTCCCTATTGCCACTATATTGTGTCCAATAATTTTATTTTCCACTTCCATGGATTTCACCAAGATTTTCAAGAACTTCGTCTCCATTGACAATGTGTCCCCATGTTTTTCAACTTTTCATTCTATCTCTTGGCCTTCACGTACTTTTTGTAAATTGATGAAGTACTAGTCTTCAAGAATTTATCGTTGTCCTTTGGAATGATCTCATTAATACTACTTTTGACTTGGGACACCATCCATTCTTGAGGTTGCATTTCAAAATCAAGTTTGGCCACATTGAGTTCTAGGGTGATGATGATAAAGGTCTTGATTGTGGGGTTATAATCTAGGATGAGTAGGGGACTAATTGCGGTGTTATTTGTAGGAGGAGTAATCATTTGGATCTTTCAAATCCTTTTCTTCTCCCTTTATTATCCGAAATTGATATTTTAAAGAATTTGGTTAAGTTTATGCATGAGTTATTTTACCATTTAGAAATTAAGAGAAGAAGAAGATTTAATGAAAGAATGTTGCAGCCATCATAAAGAATGTAGAAAAAAAAATGAACATTAAGAACAACAAACCATAATGCCAAAGATTGTTAATGGAGTTCGACAAAGTTTCCTATGTCTTCGGGCCTTTGTCTCAGTGGGGGAGGCTTTCTTATTAATATTCAATGCTTCAAAAGTACATCAATTGGATTACAAACTGGTCTAGATATGTTATGATCGACCTCAAGAATTAAACACAACTGACGACACTGAAAAAGGATGATTGTAGCTCCCGGAAATGGCCTCCAAATTTCACTTCCTCAATGGATTCGCTACATAAAAATGGCTTGAACTTCACAACTTGTCATTTTATGCTAATCTGAACCTCTCCATGACTATAAAACGTTATTTTTTATATATATTTTCAGTTGGGGTCACATCCCAACTTCCTCCCAAGATCTAGCCTCAAATCAAGCTCTAGATCCCCCCAAAATGGGCAAAATCCACCAAAATCAGCATAAAAATCAATAAAAATTCTTTTCCCAAAGTTGAAAACCCACAATTTTCCAAATATATGGGTTTCACCCCTTTCTTCCAATGCCCTGGTCATATGGTACCCATGTGGCTAGCACCTAGGATACACAACTAGGCCTGCGCCCTAATACTCTGCCCTTGGTCGTGTGCGAGTGCCATGTGGCCTCGGGTTCTAGCTTGGTCCTCCAGTCTAGCTCCTGGTCTAGTGCCTTGGTCAGAGGGATAGCCCTGCTAACCGAATGTTATCCCCAAATCTCCACACTAACTCAATTTAAATACATATTATGCCACTTGTTATAATAAGTAACCCATGCGCCCGATTGGTTAGCACATAGAGGTTGGAATGTTGGCGTTCCTGAAGGTCGAGGGTTTGAGTCTCGCAGAGGCCAAAAAAAAATTGATGAGGCCTTATTGGCTCGATCTGAGGTGCCATGTGGCACCTTGTGATTAGGCCACGTATCACGCATGAAATGGCTTGTACAACTAAGTCACCTGCCCAATCACCCTACCAACTTGCCTGTGTAGTCAACTTTCTGTACGCCACGTCATTGTCCTGTCAACCTACACAATAAACAACATATTCCACGTTATTTACATGTGTCAACCTGTTAGAGGGCCACATCATCATATAGACTTCCACATCATCGTTTGTACAATCCACATATTGAATCTGTGTCATGCCAACATAGCCCTGAAAATGCCTAACAAATGTCACGCTCTAGTGTTGCCATGTTAGCATGTTGATTTCATCTTCCATGTCATGATGACGTATTTCTGACATCAACAGTATGAACTATTGACTGTTGACTTTTTTTAACTGTTTGGGAAAATTTTCATATCACGATAACTTCGCCATACAAAGTCCATTTTCAAAAAAGAATGTATTGTCGGAATTGGCACGAAGATCCCTACAAGATGGCGTTGGTTTCATCTGAATCCGAGAACATTGAATTATTTGCCTTCCTAGATCCATTTTGGATCACTTTATTATTCAATTAGTACGAGTGGATCCATGAAGAAAAAGAGGTTGAATAAGGACAAATATAGACAATTGAGCATTGGGTTTTGCATAGAATCAAATCAAAATGTGCTAGGAGAGTCATTAACCAAGGACATGGAGAGTATGTTAAATTTGCTAGTGCATGTTGAGGTATTTGAGTGAGTATTTTCATATGGGATCCTTGGGACCAATGATTGGTCAGGGTCTTTAGGGTTATCCTCGTATTCTTCTTCATGTTTCCATGTCTTTCTTTTCTTCTGTCCAAGTCTCTCATAATATTCCTGCCTATCCTTCTCCTCTTCTTATCCTTCTTCTTATTCCCATCCTTCTTCTTATATTTTTTCATTTCCATGTCACCATCATCATCAAGAGGACCCCCATCCCATCCAATGGAAGTTACAAATCCTTACTAGGTTGTCTAAGAAATATACTATTGTTGAGGAGAGGGGTGTTTCCTTGATACTCCCTCCCTATAGTAGTTAAATCCATAGGGGTTAAAGGGTCAAAAGAAGCAATTTAATTTCCCAATTATGTCATTAAACTAGAAAATTCATCATTTTTCTCTTGGGAAGGCTAGAAGATGGATTGTAGGTCTATTTTGATAGTAGCATGGGTGCTCTGGCTAGCCCCTAGTCCTAGACTCTTGGGCCTACTTTCTATCTTAGGTATATTCCAAGGACCTTGCTCATATTTTCCCAACCCCCCTACTCCTTTTTATCCCATGGTATCGATCATATTGAAACCCTTGGAATAAGTCAATATGTCTCCATTCACACTCAATTTATCTTCTTGAGACATGTCCTTAGGCATTTGTGGGTCGATTGTTTCCTATTGTGGAAATAGATCCATCCACAACTCCTTCACATCCTCATGCTACTCATCATAAATATTGTAGAACTCAAAATTTTCGAGAATCACACCATACGATGCTCTTAATTCTTCAAGGAGGTCCTCATTACCAACCATGCACCTCTTTTGTGATTTTTGAAATTTTCATCCATTACCTCAACCCTTCAGTCTTGAGGTAGAGATTCACACTTGGTACTACATACCTATTAGAGGTTGTGATCTCCTATACTTGTAGTCGATATTCCATGTTTTCCAATGTATCAATATCTAGGAATCTCTTGTGATCTTTGGGCCCCATTATTTTTCTTCCCTCAGCTTTAGTTAGGACAAAATGAGGTGATACTTCGACACTGTATAAAGGGGAAAATTCATGGAGGCTAGAATATTGGAAGCATCTTCGCTACCCTTGGGATGAGTGAAGGCCTAATCCCCAAAGGAAATTGGGTAAGAAACATACCCTTTCCTCTTAGATCTCACGACGTGTTTGTCATATACTTGGGAGATCTACCTAATATACTCTAAAACACAAATTTTGGGGGTAAGCATCATGGGAAGCCTATAGGGAGCAAGGTCAAATCCATATATTCTTATCATGGTGAATTCTTCTCCCATAAACTAGTATCCTTTCTTTACCTTTCTTCACATTTGAACTATGGCATTATTTCCTTGGGCATTCTCTTATGCATCTTGCCATTAATAACAAAAATCCATCGAATATAATTTATTTACAAAACAACAAACCCTTTCATATTTCGGTCCACCTTAACCAAAGTTAACCAATCAATGCATCAATTGCTTTATCCACTCTCATTTGCCTTATCAATTGCAAATGTGTGTTAGGGACCTAACCTCCCTAACTCCTCACGTAGGTAGAATAATATATTTCCATGTAATAAAGGCCAATATTAATAAGGCCTAGCAATAAGGAATAATAATTCAAATGTAAGAATACCTAATAGAAGCTTTCACTTCTAGAAGGATCTATCTCTAGATTGTTATTTTGGATAGATAGATTTAGTATAAATAGGAGTAGAGGGTATGGGAAGTTTTTTCTTGAGAATTATTGTAATAGAGCCGTGCTTTGTTGGAGGTTGCCCCCTCAAAGAGGCAAGTGAAAATTGTTTCCTATCAATAAAGGTATTATTATTTTGGTGTTGTGTTTAATCTATTTTGTCGTTCCACTGTTATTCTTTGCAATATTTTTGTTTTCAGTTATTTTAACAGATCTGGTACCTTACAAGTGGTATCAGAGCACTTTCCTCGATAGAAAATTGTGGGTTATTTTTTTTTCAGGATAGATACGTATTCCAACGTCTTAAAGATACAAAGATATGTCGTTCAGCACATAAATCCATGGTCAGGGAAACATACATAGAGGAACTACAAGCCGTACTTAAGTGCACATTGTTGGCCACCCTTGTAATCCGTGTTGGTACCCCTTTGAGTGGTAGCGCATCAAACATCACCTGTATACAGATCGACCTAGATATCATGAATCCATTCATAGATAAATCGATCGACCTCCTGACTACTATAATGCCACCGAGAACAACACTCAGGAAGATACTCTCTAGTACCTAGGTAGTCGGGTAGTACGACTAAGGGCACAGTCTAGCCTCCTTAGTTGGTGCCTTGAGATATTGGGTCAAGTACTACTGTTAGACCCCATACATATATTAGAGAGATATAACACTGAGAAAACCCTTGTTTGTAGAAACCCTGCATACCCTAACCCTTGGGACAGAAAACAAAACCAGAATAGACAATATCTATTGCTGAGCAATTGTGCCTCTTGCATTCTAGTTGTGAAATTAATAAACATTTCTTCTTGTTAATAATTTGGGCATTTCAACAATGCAATATTCTTTAGATCGGAGTAACTCTGCGGGAGTAAAAAATATATATATATCTTGATCCTAATAGCACAATTATTTGATCCCTATCCCATTGGATTCCTCTCTTCACCATGATCACAGTCATACCCATCATTTTTCAACAATTAATTTCCCCGTGGACCCGAACCCCTTCCAACATCCTTATTTAGGCCTTACCCCATTGGATTCCCCTCGTCACCCTGCTTGTCGTGATACCCTTCACCCATAACCCCTTTTTTGTGTGGTCCCACCCATCCCTTTCCATTTTCCCTCTTCATCATGGCCCACACCCATAGACAAGGCTTGGAAGGTTGCTTCAATTCCTTGTCCTCTACTTTCAGAAAGACCTAGTAGGAAGTGTGAAATATCAGTTCTAATATTTCCACCCTCAATAAAAACATGCATTCCTCCATAGACGCAAAATGGAAACCATCAAACAAGACCTCACTACCCAGAGTTCATCTTTCACTAACACGATCTATGCCAAGCTGAATATGCCTACAGACTTTACTTCCTCTGACCTACCTTTGCACCCTGAAGGTGAAACTTCCTTCAATTCCCATAATTTTCAACCCCATCATTTTCAATGTGACCTATGCCTTTTGTGTGTGGATGTGAACAAATTTGATGGCTCGAATCCCACCAGTTGGATAACTCAAATGAAACATTATTTCTCTTTGTACGACATTACAGATGATTTGGCCAAACTATGGTAGGGTGTTCTCCGTACAGATCAAGAATGTTGGAAATGGTGCTAATGGAGAAACAATTCCCTCCAAGGGTATGTGGCTTGGAAACAATTTGTTGTAGAGATTTATGAACACTTCGACACTGACACCAACCATTTAGGTCGTTTAAAAAAGGTGAAATAATCTATCACAATGGAAGATTTTATATATGATTTTGAGCAATTGGATTTCCACACAGAGGACATGCTTGATGCTTTTTCTGCAAATGTTTTATCAGTGGACTCAATGATGAGATTTGTTCCCATGTCCTCATGGCTCAGCCTCAGAGTTGGGTGGAAGCTACTAAAAGAACTAAGGAAGCAAAACAGGTTGTTTCTTCTCAAACCATAAAAACATCCTTTATTCCTCGCCCTAAACCAATCACTCCCACTCCTCCTTCCACTCCACTAAATATCCAAAAATTGACCAGGGAAGAAATGGATGAATGACAACTCAAGGGCCTTTTTTATAATTGTTATGAAAAATATTTTTGTGGGCACAAGTGTAAGGAACAAAATCATTTTATGGTCGTCTCCGAAGATGTTTCTGAAGATGATGCCGAGGCTTCCTCTATGGGATATTCACCTGAACCCACAGACATGAATCCACCTTCTGACCCTCCCGAAGTTGAACCGGTCATTTCTCTGAATTCTCTCATTGGATTCTATGCTCCCCAAACTCTCAAGTTAATTGGTTGCATTCAACATCATAAGGTCATCATCCTTGTTGACAGTGGAAGCACCCATAATTTTTTTCATCACCACATTTCCTAAGAAACTAATTTCTATATCTTTGCAGTCAATAATTTTCAAACCATGATTGCTAACGATGGGTCCATGAAATGTAGGGGACGTGAAAATGTGTGTCTCTAAATTGGTCAGTACCACATGAAATCTCATATTTTTGCTATTGACATGGGTGGTTATGACATTGTGTTGGGTGTCAAATGACTAAGTCTTCTAGGTCCCATTCTCATGGAGTTTAAGGAATTAACCATGCAATTCACCCAGGAGGGCCAACAGTATAAGTTCCAAGGCATCATGATAGGTTCTGCTGAGATAATCATTTCCCATCGCATGGAAAATCTCCTAAAAAAATGTCATTTTGACATTATTGCACAACTCCATTCCATTCATGCCACTGAGACACCCTCTGTGTTGTCGAACCTCCAATCCATCCTCTCCAAACATCAAGTTTTTTTTTCCACTCCCCAGGGACTTCCTCCTTCCTGTGGTGTTCATTATCATTCCATTCCCCTTGTCCATGACAACCTTCCTCCCAATGTTCGTCCCTATCATCATTCATTTTCCCAGAAAAATGAAATTGAGAAAATTGTTCAAGAATTCCTCACCGCAGGTGTTATGCATCCTAGTAAGAGCCCCTATTCTTATCATGTCGTCATGGTACTTAAGAAAGAAGGATCTTAGCGCATGTGTCTTGACTTTCTCTCCCTCAACAAAATCACCATCAAAGACAAATTTCCCATTCCTGTCATTGATGATCTCTTGGATGAATTGAGTGGTGCCCAGTCCTTTACTAAACTTGATCTTCGTTCTGGCTACCACCAAATACGTATGAAAGAGGTCGAAATTCCTAAGACTGCATTTCAAACTCATGAGGGCCACTATGAGTTTTTGGTCATGCCCTTTTTCTTGTGTAATGCTCTGTCCACTTTCCAAATCCTCATGAATCATGTCTTCCATCCTTTTCTCCGTAATTTTATCTTAGTTTTATTTGATGATATTCCCATCTATAGTAAAACCTAGACAACCCATCTTGCTCATGTGGATCAAGTTCTACATATACTCTCTCAGCACCAACTTTTCCTCAAAAATCTAAATTTTCTTTTGGTGCCTTGAAAGTCGAGTACTTGGGTCATATTGTTGGCAAGGAAGGTGTCAAGGTGGATCCTAATAAGATTGAAGCTATGCAGGATTTGCCTCGCCCCAAGAATATTAAAATCTTGAGTGGTTTTTTGTTTTTAACAAGCTATTATCATAAGTTTGTTAAGAATTATGGAAAGATTGTGGCACCTCTCACTGCTCTCCTTAAAAAGAATTCTTTCACTTGGACTCCCACAGTTAATCAAGCCTTTCAAGCCTTGAAGGAAGCTATGTACACCACTTTGGTCATGACCCTTCCTGATTTCGCAAATACCTTTGTCCTATAATTTTATGCTTCTGGGAGAAGAATACGAGAAGTCCTTATGCAAGATGGTCGACCTTTGGCCCTTACCAGAAAACAACTGTCAGAGCGACGTTTGAGCCAATCAATCTATGAAAAGGAAATGTTGTCTATTATGCATGTAGTGGATCTCTGGTGCCCTTATCTATTTGGGAAACTCTTCCAAATTAGAAATATCATCAAAGTCTCAAGTATTTTATGGAGAAATGACCTTCCTCCTCGAAGCAACAAAAATGGGTGATTAAGCACTTTGGATATGATTATGAGATCATTTACAAGAAAGGAAAATAAAATGTGGTTTCTGACACTCTTTCAATAAAATATGAAGATGAAGGGTCCCTTTTTTCCCTCTCCTTCATTGTACCAGATTGGCTCCAAGATATTCGCCAACAATGACTACGAGATCCAAAAAATTTGCATATTATCCAACAAGTGCAAGCCAATTCTCCAATTTCCCATGGCTACTCTTGGAACAATGATGAGCTTTGCTACAAAGTTCATTTGTATTTAAGTAAATAGTCACAACTTAAATCCATGGTGCTTTATGAGGTTCGTGCTTCACCCATAGTTGGGCACTCAGGGTTTACCAAAACCTATGACTAGGTCAAGCTTTCTTTTTTCTGGGATGGTATGAAACAGGACGTTCACACTTTTGTGGAAGAATGTGATGTTTGTCAATGCAACAAGTTTGAAACAGTCAAATCTCCTGGAACACTACAATTGCTTTCGATTCCACCCACTATTTGGAGGGACATCTCTATGGATTTTATTACGGGATTACCTAAATTGGGCAATAATTCAATCATCATGGTGGTCGTTGATCATATTTCCAAGTATGTTCATTTATGTGCTCTTCAACACCCATTTACCACCTCCACTATGGTTCAACTTTTCATGGATCATGTCTTCAAGCTTCATGGGATGCCTCATTCTATTATTTTTGATTGATATCCTAATTTCTCCAAAAAAAATTAGTAAGAAATGTTCATGCTACAGGGCACCCAATTGCATCTCAACACAACCTATCATCCCTAGACTGATGGTAAAAATGAAGTTGTCAACAAGTGTTTGGAAACATATTTGAGGTGTTTTGCATCTAAAAGGAAAAATCAGTGAGCTCAATAGTTACCACTAGCTTAATGTTGGTACAACACTTCTTACCATACAACTACTCACTTGACTCATTTTTAAGCAGTATATGGACAAAATCCACCTTCATTTCTCTCCTACATGCTAGGTGTCTCAAAGGTCCAGGAGGTTGACCAAACACTTATAGTTCAAGAGGATATTCTATAGGTTGACCAAACACTTATAGTTCAAGAGGATATTCTATGTACCCTCAAAGAGAATTTGGTCATGGATCAAAATTGCATGAAGCAACAAGAAAATCAAGGTTGCTCTAAATGTCAATTTGTTGAAGGAGACTAGGTGTTTCTTCAACCACAACCTTATAAGAAAACTTCAATCAAGGCCTACCATTATCAGAAACTAGATCCCAAATTTTATGGTCCTTATACAGTTCTCAAGCGTGTGGGATAGGTGGCCTATCAGTTAACTTTTCCCATTCATTCTAAGATCCATCATGTTTTTCATATCTCCAGCTTAAATAAGGTGATTGGAACTAAGTGCCAATCTCAAACTAACCTTCTTGAGTTGGATGAAGAAGAATAATTCAAATATAAGAAGACCTAATAGAAGCTTTCGCTTCTAGAAGGATCTTCCTCTAGATTGTTCTTTTGGATAGATAGATTTAGTATAAATAGGAGTAGAGGGTATGAGAATTTTTGTAATAGATCTGTGCTTTGCTAGAGGTTTCCCCCTCGAAGAGGCAAATGAACATTGTTTCTTATCAATAAAGGTATTATTATTTTGATGTTGTGTTTCATCTATTGCGTTGTTCCGTTGTTATCTTCTTCTTTTTTTTCCAGTTATTTTAATAGATCTGGTATCTTACAATGTGTGAGGGAATCTAATTGATAGAAAATGTACAAGTTAACAAGGTATATAGGGACCTTGAATATATTATCTGTCTAAAAGTTTGCCAAATGTTCCATTACAAAACTAGAGATAGCTTCAACATACCAAAAGGGTAGGATTTTTCTTGTTAAACCATGTAAAAGATACAGGATGGACAAAATGGGGGCATCCACAATCTGACTTTCTTCACACCCCAAGATGAAGGAGAAATTTGAAATTTACTCCTAGACCCATTTCATGGAGTCCTTGATTTTGTAGGGAGGACGCTTGTTAGGTAGGGGAAGGATTTTTTACCCATAGAGTTTTTAACAAAGCAATGCTTCGAACTTTATCTAGGTTGACATACCTATTTCTCTTAGTTTCTAGGAACAAAGTTGTCGTACCTATCCTAGTTCCTAACATAAAGGATAGCTTCAAGGGTGATAGGGAAAATGATTTTGGACTTCTCTATGGACATGACAGAGGCTATAATATGGTTGCAATTCTATGCACAAAGATCCATGAACCTAAGAAAGAGAATACCTATGGGACGACATGATGTGCTAATCCAAACAACCAATACGAAGTGACATCAACCTTGTTCAAAAGTTGAGTGAAGGTTGGCCCCGTGATTTTTCAGGAAGGAAAACTTCAATGCAGGGCCGACTATCTATGTGTAATTGCCAAGAAAGAATGCAATTTAGAAGAGGATGTGTCACTCAATTCAGAGTGGTGGCTAGAGGACAAAGAGGAGGATTCCTCTAGCCCATATGTGGACTTCTTGGCTCTTGGTATACTTTCTAATTTTACTCTAAGAGATAGAAACTAAAAAATAAATGGGAAATGTGTGACTTGTCTCACCAAAAGATGAGGCCTAGTTTGAGCTAATGATATGAATGTTTATGGAAAGCCATAGTTTCAACAATTGAATCACAAGATATCGAGCAACTTTGTCTTTTCGCTAGAGCTTATAATTTCCTTAGGGATTTCTTCAAATGATAGAGACAAAAGACTATTTAGTGTGATTTAATTCTAAATATCCCAAACTCATGTGACCTTTAAGATGGGATCTCCTTATTAAAAGAATGAATAGTACAATATCCTTCAATCACCAAAAAGGACCGGTCATGTGGCGTCCATCAATTGGGTGGGGAGATTTGGAATATTAGATTATCGAGGAATCTCCATCTACATTGGTCGTCAATAATTCCTTTAGCATTGCAATATTCTTCACTAGGAAAAACATCCCCTGTTGATGGATTGTGGACCATTGATATATTATGGCAAGGATGATCCTGTCCATTCATAGCACTCAAGGATACCTTCCTCAAGAATCTTAAGGATTTGTGAAACTGATTCTAGATCCTTGATCAAATATGGCATAGGAGATCTTAGTCATTCATAGTACTTTGGGTACCCCCTTCCATTGAACCTATTGAGCTTGTGCAAACAATTTCCCACTGTAAATCAGATTTCATGGGGGTGATCTCAGCCATTTGCAACACTTTGAGTTCCCATTTTCTCCTCTTCCCAAAACTTTCATAAGTGTCTCCTTACCATCAATATAGTCCTTGCAAGATGGATTTACACCATCCATGGGAGTCCACACAAATAAGGTACGTGCATGTGGTACCCATGGGTTTCTTTCTACCATAGATCTCATTTCATCCTTGCCATCGATCTCCCCATAGATCATAAAGGTTCCCATTGTTTAGATTTTGTTCAAAAATCTCTCGTAAACTTTATAAATTTAGGAAATTACACAGGCACTTCGAGTCAAGAGTATATATCATAAGAGTGCTTAAGTCCTACAACACCCTTGGGAGGTTTTACAAGGATATTTTGCTAAATACACTCATATTTTATTCAACCTAAAGGCGTGGAAAGGTGACCTAGGGAATCCTTAATGCATCCTAAGGTTTCTAAAGTGGAAACAAATTGGTGTTGATGTCCCTGTGGGATGACATGGGGGCCTTTTATAGTCGAACATATGAAATATTTTTTTGGGGATTAACTACATAGAGGAATTCATTTATCATGCCTCATATCCCATGAGAATTATCCATGGTGACCAAATCTCATGAGCTTGAATGGTCCACTTAGAACTCATAACATTTTGTGACACTCCCTAGGGTGAAGAAATGGGATTGAAACTAATGGTATGTATCCCATACCATCACCTTTGGGACTTGCACCTAGTAACCAAGGCTTCCTAATAAGGTCATCCATTCCAATAATCCTCTATCTCAAGCATGATTAACCTGTATAACATTCATTTTAGATACAAATTCATCAATTAAATCCACACATATAAATTACACAACATATCACCATGTGTGTGTGTGTGTGTATTTATACATATACATTGATATCAAAATTGGTCAACCCCATTTATGGGGGTTGGCCTCAAAAAAACCATAGTATCATCTAATGTCATAATTAAATAGTGAAAATAAAATCATCAAAGTCCAAAACATAATCATGCCATATCTCAACCAAGTCCATAGAATAGTCCAAAATTAGAAGCATGGCATTATAGGTATGCATCATAGAGAGGGGTTTGAGAAGGAAAAGTCATGGCATGCAATAACTCCCTTGTAAATTGTTGACATTGATCTTTGCAAACCAATGGACAAGCTCGCCCTTTCAAGTGAAAAATATACACCCTCTCTTTCAAGTGGAAAATGTATACTAAAATTCATTGATCATCACTCCAAGTGCATCTGGATCTATATCTCTAAGAAAAAGAGTTAAGTTGTAGATAAATTTCACAACCTTAAATCCTTGGTTGAGAATCAATGTAGTCAAACTATTAAGACTCTAAGCATT
>JZKD02S0515198.1:66516-78391 GCA_000966675.3 Picea glauca
TTACAATTTCAAATCATTAAAATATTACATCAACTTTGATAAATTATAATAATATTCAAATGACTAAATGAATGTATTATTGATGTTATATTTGGTGAACAAATTTAATTTATAATTCTTATTTATATAATTTACAAAGTATTTTATTATAATAACATATCTATGTATTAAGATTTCATTCTATATTAATATTTTTCTTTTATTGATATAATTTAAATGTATCAATTAACATTTTATTATTTTATAATAAAAAAAATAAATATTAAATTCAATTAATTATTACAATAACTCTTAAAAAATAAATAATGAATACTTCTATTAATTTAGTATGCATATGAAATGTAGGTAATTAGGTGAAGGGTAAACAAGTGTAGGGGTGCATTCATGATGTCGAAGGATAGAAAGCATTAGCATTTTTTTGGCGATTAAGGCACACCACAAACAATAAGGCAAGGGCCCTTGCAACATATTATCAAGGCCTTTGAATTATTGATCGATCAAACCAATGTTGAATTTATTATCAATGTAGATTCCTTATGTATCATCAACATTGAAGCAAGGTAGATACCCTTCCTCTCGAAGTGTTGCAAGAACCATTTAAAGAGTAGGTCCCTTGACCCAATGATTATGAATCATCTCATTCTAGTAGGTGAAGTACTCACTCAATTCCTAGGTTGATTATGGTGAATATACGGGTCAATCTCACATAAGAAGAATTATCACCTCAAAATGCATGATAGGGTTATGAGGAGCTACAAACCCATACCATGATGAAAAATAAAATTAAAGTTGGGGGGTGGGGGTGTGACTTGTTCCCCCCTCCATTCATCACATCATAACTTTCGAGAAGTGAAGAGAGAATAAACCCCCCTCCCATTGCATCTCCCTCTTCATAATTGTTGGCATTACAAGAGTTTCAATGCTCTCTACCGACCCTATCTGATTCCCAATGTGGGAGTCCTAATGCTTATCACTAGCACTACTATCAATATTTTTTTGTGCCTTGAGTTTTAATAGTGATTGGTATATTGGGTAATATGGGTCTTGGTTCTCTCATTTGTTCTCTTCTAACGTAAATTGCATAGGCTCTAGGTTTCACATATAAATTGGCTCTAGTGCTATGGTTGTTGCGCTCAAGTAGTAACCCCTTCCATATCATGCAGTTGATGTTGTTATTGTAGTATGATGGAGGAGGTGCCTTCATTAATGTGCGAAGGAAATTGCAGTGGTTCAAACTAATGTGACTTAGTGCTAGCAATAGAGAAATGGAAGACCTAGTTCAAGTTTTAAGCCAACGAATCTAACAAGGTGAGGGGTAGGCTTAATGTTGAAGTTAAGAAGCAAATATTAAGTCTTAGAGACTCGAAGCAGCGGTCTTGTTCCACCAAGAACATACTCTACAATAAACATCTAGAATTGGAGGCTTCTCTCCACCATCTAAATATTGGTAGTTCAAATTTCTAACTTTGTTAATTTACCTTTACAAGACCCTTATGACCATCATGAAAAATCAAATAGATCATTTAAAACCTCTAACTCAATGATTTAGATAGAATATATAACTACTGCTCACATATATGTGAGCCTGCTCACATATATGGTTAGGGCTTTAAATTATAATTTGATTTATCTATGTTATATCCAATTATATTCTT
Organism: Picea glauca; assembly: GCA_000966675.3. Classification (NCBI taxonomy): domain Eukaryota; kingdom Viridiplantae; phylum Streptophyta; class Pinopsida; order Pinales; family Pinaceae; genus Picea; species Picea glauca. The sequence goes on from JZKD02S0515198.1 coordinate 68,172, forward strand.
ATTACATTAGTTTATAAAATAACATACTTACAAATTTTAGAAATCTTAATTTTATTTGCAAATTAATTTTGTAGATATTTTAAAGCTTTTCTATAAATTTAAACATTTTTATTTTAAAATTTATATGGAATATTCCATTAATAAAATCACAATGAATTTCCGATAATATAAATATTATTATCTTGGAAAAACAAATTAAATAAAACGTTCATGATAATTCAAAATTACTTTTCTTCCGATCTAAACTTTCCTTTTCACGTGAATATGTTTAATTGTGAATATAAAAATGAATTGCAAAATACATTGAACACATCCATCGCGGTTGGAGCATAAACTCGGTTACCATTCTCACCTTACATTCACACAGGAAAAAGAGAAATATGCCGTATTCTAACTGTCTTAAGTGTTTTTAAGTTATATTTTTTTTTATTAATTTTGTTTGATGAAAATTGGTTGTATTTGTAGATTTGAGTAGTTAATTTTGTATAACTCAAATAATTAAGAAATTTTTCAACAAATTAAATCTATTTTAAATTCATAAATATAATTTAAATGATGAAAAATTATGATTTCATACAAATTTATCTAGTTGAATATGGATGAAAAATCCCAAAATATAGAAAAAACCCAAAACATATAACGCTATTTTCTGTTGTTTAAATTGCATTTCTAAATACATAAATGGATTCAACTGCTGAAAAACTCTTTAGGCATTTGGATTATACAAACTTAACCACTCAAATCTGCAGATGCAACCATTCCTCACCAGATTTCAGAGAAAATCAAACAAAAAAAAATCACCATAAAACTACAAAAAATAAAACGTTTAAACTCCTGCGAATCGAATCATTTATATAAAGGCACTGTTAAATTTGCACAAATACATAAATGAGCATACAAGAAATACAAGGTAAAAAAGAATGTGTTATTATACCTGCCGCCAATCGATTCACTGTTGAATTCATATTATTTCTCTAGTTGGCCAAAAATTTGCATGTTTTTTAATATTCCAGGCTACACTCATAGCGTCGTGGCTACAGTGATGGTGTCCACGGTCATAAGTTGTAGAGGCACCATCATCATTCTTTTACAGTACTGTAGCAAGATTATGCTGAGGCTGAGGCTGAGGCCGAGGCTATAGTCGCGTCAGTTCCTTTGATGGTGGTCGTTGGTCGCTATGTCTAGATCATGACAACTAATGTAGTAATGGACCTTTCTCACAATCCTTCCATCCGCTTGGACTCCATCATAAACCCTTGCTCATTACCATTGAGCTTGCCTAGACTCTCGTCGATTGTAGACGAATCAAACCTAGCTCATACGATATAGTGTTGTCCACTAGCCTTATGAAAACGTTTGATATCATCATGTGGTATTACATTATGGGGAATATTATTCATTTAATTTTGTAAATCTGGTAAGAAATTGTTGGATCTGCAGATTTGAGTAGTTAAGTCTGTATAATCGGAGAGTTCCATGAGTTTTTCAGAATGCTGGATCTATTTATGCATTCAAAAATACAGTTTAAACAACATAAAATTGTGATTTCTTCCAAATTTATATCCCCAAATCCCAATGAAAAATATCAAAACCTAGAATAGTCAGACAAGTCAATGACAACTAATAACATGCGAAGACACATGCATGGTTACGACATACAGAAGGAAACAACAAAGAGAGACATAATAACGAAGCTACAGGATGGACATAGCACCATCCAAGGAACCAAATGAAGTACATCAAAAGTGACAGAAATACCATTATCAATTCATCAGTTGGATCAAAGTCCTCCAACTCAAGACAGATATGACTAGAAGAAGCAATTTCCCTTCTCTACCAATGCAATTGATGGTCATTGCACTAGAGGAGATGAATATGTTGTAGATATTGAGAAAAAAACAATATCACAAGCACAACAAGACAACTACAAAGACCAACAACCTTCTACAAAGGAGAGAATGATCTATTAGATTTGCTTGCATAATTACAATGAAGAGCTCCTCTATTTATAATAGGTTGAGAGGAGACAACATTGATGGAGGTAGATGGATAACTCACTCATTGGAGTAATAAGACAAAGAGATGGTTGGACAATTTACCCACTCCAGTGATAAGTCAAAGAAGCACATGGTGGTTCTCCACAAACAACCAAGAAAGATGACATGTCCTACCTATCATAAGTAAACTTATACATCAACACCCCCCCCATAAGTGAAACTTAGAGAAGTACAAAAAACTCAAAAATATGGGTCATGGATACTAGACCTACTAAGGTACCCAATACAAACTCTCATAAGAGGAGAAAAAATGAGAAAAACCGTAGGAAAAAACTCCTCCCCTAAAGAGAGAAAAACAACATAAAAAGTGAAGGTAGGAGGTCTCAAGATAACCCCCCAGAGACAACTTCCTTCACTCCAAGCATTGATTGTAATTGAAGAAAATGAGGTGATGCCAAAGGTTTAGTGAAGATGTCAGCAACTTGTGCTTTAGTAGGAAAATACTCCAAGCTGAGAACACCATCTTGGATGAGTTGTCGAATGAAGTGCATGTGGATCTCAATGTGTTTGGTCTATTGATGTTCCATTGGGTTGCGAGAAATGTGTATGGCACTCTGATTATTGCACCAAAGAGTAGTGGGTTGATCCTATTGAATTCCAAACTCTGTCAGTAGTTGTCGAAGCCAAAGAACCTCCTGACTAGCAAGAATTGCAACATGATACTCGGCTTCCACAGAGGATAAAGCAATTGCAGATTGCTTTTTGCAAGAGCATGTAATAGGTGTGGAGCCAAGGAAATAGACAAAGATATATGTGGACTTTCGATCATCAATCAAACAAGTCCAATCAGATTCAATGAATCCCACAAGCTAAGAAGCACCAAAAGAGTATTGAATGTCAAAATTGGTAGTACCCTGAATGTACCTCAAAATGTGCTTTGCTTTTTTCCAGTGATTCTCATGAGGATCTTGAGAGAAACGAGAGACAATTCCTACTGCAAAAGATATGTCAAGACATGTATGAGTCAGATACAACAAACTCCCAACCAATTGTCGATACAATGAAGGATTAACACGTGGTGAGGAAAAAATGGAAGAAAGGGTAACTCCTAATTGAAATGGAGTAGGGGCAGGTTTACAATCAACCATGCCAAAGTGCTAAAGTAAATCAAGTGCATACTCCTGCTGAAAAATGGAGATTCCTTCATAAGACTGAAGAACCAGTAGACCAAGAAAATAATGCAGAAGTCCCAGATCTGTCATATCAAACTGTCCCATCAATGCTTGTTGAATACTCTGAATCATAGATGAGGAATTCACTGTGAGAATTAAATCATCCACATACAGAACCAAAATCAAGAGATCAGTACCCTGCTTCTGAGTGTAAACTGTAGGATTAGAATGACAACGATCAAACCTGGAAGAGATCAGAAAAATATCCATCTTCACATACCAAGCTCGAGGGGCTTGTTTGAGACCATACAAAGAACGTCGAAGCCTACAAACAAGAGAATAATCCTACACAAAACCAGAAGCTTGATCCATGTATATTTCCTCATCTAAATCACCATGTAGAAAGGTGCTCTTTACATCCATCTAGTAGAGTAACCAACCTTGGGAAGAAACAAGTGAAAGCACAAGATGTATAGAATTCATCTTGGCAACAAGGGAAAAATTCTCAGAGTAATAAATCCCTTCAACTTGTGAAAATCTCTTGGCCATAAGACGTGCCTTATTCTTGTTAATAGAGCCATCTGCTGCATATTTAGTTATATAGACCCATTTGGAGTGAACTAGCTTTCGTCCCTTTGGAAGAGAGACAAGATCCCATGTGTGATACTTCATCAATGAAGAATACTCCTTTTTAATGGAAACATCCCATTCAAGTATGCCAACAATGTCATAAAATTGTTGTGGATCATTTGAGATAGTATGAATCAAAAAAGAGACACCTATTGTTTGTGAATGAATAGGGGAAGAGGTTGAGGCAGAATAGTTGAAATCAGTTGGATCATAGCCCTACCTGTCAGGCCTCTTTCTCTCACGAAATCTCCTCGTGAGATGCAATTCTTGATCAAGGGTTTATTTTCTAGGATGCTCATGCTCTGTTGGTGCAGGTGGTAGATTTTCTTCTAGTTGATGTTGATGTTGAACTTCAGAAAGGTCATCATCATCTTCTAAAGAAAAATTTTCAACATGTTCAACACCAATGTCAGCATGGCAATATGAAGATGGAGAAGTATTTGATTTGGGGTTGAAGCCTTCATCAAAACGAACATCTTGTCAAAAGAAGACTTCTTTAGTAATAGTTTCAAATAACATATATGCTTTCATGTCCTCACAATAACCAACGAATATCAAGGGTTGGATTTTCTTCTCCATATATTTGTGCTTTTCAATTGGTATTAAGGCCCATGTTGGACTGCCAAATACTATAAAAGTAGAGACATCGGGCTTAACATGGCTCCAAGATTCCTCTGGAGTCTTATGCAGTGCTGCCCGATGAGGCATCCTATTATGAATGTAATTTGCATGGTTTACTGCTTTAGCCCAGAAGGAAGGTGCCATGTTCTTGGACTGAATTGTACAATTTGCCATTTATTTCAGTGTTCGATTCTTTCTTTTGGCCACACCATTTTGCTGAGGATTGTAGGGAACAATGAGCTGATGTTGAATTCCATGTTCTCTACAAAAATATGTGAATGACCGATTGAGATACTCCCCCCAATTATATGTGTGTAGTTTCTTGATAGAAAGAGATGACTCCTTCTCAACGAAATCCTTGAAGTTCTGAAAGGTAGCAAAGACCTCACTCTTGTACTTAAGAAAGTAAAACCAAGAGAGACATGAGAAGTCATCAATGAAAGTGAGTGTATACTTAGCCCTTGAGTATGAGCGAGTTTGAAATGACATGAGATCACTATGTCCAACTCAAGGGGTGTTGCAGCACACCATGCTTTTGCTTTAGGAAAAGGATCTTCATGTTTTTTTTCCAAGGACACAACCTGGACAAACTCCATCAATACAAGAAAATTTAGGTAGTCCATGCACTAATTTTTATGTTCTTAACTACTGCAAATATCTATAGTTAATATGTCCAAATATTTCATGTCAAACCTACTCAAAGCATTGGCATGTGCAATGAAACAGGAACCTAAGGAAGACTCAAAAGAACCAAACTTATATAGTCAAGAACTATGATCTACTTTTCTAGATGCAACAACAATGTATGGATTTTGTAGTTCTCAAATGATTACATCATTAGGAGAAAACTCTATTGTTTTCCCATTACGAGAATGACAACTATGATATATATAGAGAAGATTTGCATAGAATTCAGGAACAATAAGAACATCATTAATGCACCCTTTATCTAACTACATTGTGTTGGATCCAAAAACATCCAGTTGTGTAGAGTCTCCAACTGCAATCTGTGAAATGTTACATTCATATGTAGAAGAAAACAACTCATGGGAATGAGTCATGTGGTGTGAAGCACCAGAATCAAGTATCCAACTATCTGAAGATGCATACAAGTATTGAGTTGATAAAGCATGTCCTTTACTAGCAGAATAAGGTTTGGGCACTGAGATCTTATGTTGCCTCATGGCTTCATTTAAAGCTTCAAGTTTCAACCAACATTTAGATTCTACATGCCCAAGTCCGCCACAAAAACTACAGGTGTCATTTGACTTCTTCTTCCTTGTCTTGGAGTAAGACTCACTAGACTTGGAAGATGGAGGAAAAGGTTTTGTTTTCTACTGAGGCTTGGAGGTAAACTCACCAGTTGGAGAAGAATCTTTCTTTTGCTTATACTGGGTCCTATGCTTAGTTTTGGAGGTATGAGCCACAAGAGCCTTATTGTTAGATCCAGAAAGATCATCTAATTGTGTAATCTTAGATTGTTCTCTGGTAAGATGCTCACAAAAAAGCTCAAATAAATGCATTTTAAACTCACTTCCCAATGCATCCATAGTAGAATAAAATGCAGAAGAAAATACCTAATAAGGACCTTTTAGCTTGGATAAAATCAAGAAGACGCACTCTTCATCTTATTTAGTTTTTCCACACCCTTTTAGTTACGCCACCAATATCCTAAATTTGGTGAGATAGTCTTCAATGGATGCATGCTCATCCGGTACCAGTGATGACAACTCCACTTCCAATTATAGAGCTCAAAATTCATTGACTTTTTCAAATAAGGAATCCAACTTGTCCCAACTTGCTTTCGAAGTTTTACAATCAACTATGTGGAACAACAAGCTATCTGACACATGCAAACCAATGATGCCCATGGCTTCATCAATTTTATTTTGATAGGTGAACCTCTTGATTTCCTTGGTGAACATAGGTTGAGCCTTGGCTAACATCTGTCAGAGCCCTTTTGATTACAATAGTTGGTGCATCTTAAGTTTCCATGTATGATAGTTATGGGGAGTTAGGAGCTCAACAATCCTTAAATCTTCCATTTACAATAGATAATACAATAAAACACCAGATCTAGTTGTATAATCCAAAATAAAATTGGAATCCCAAACTCTAAACAAAGAGCTCAAGAGATTTTTAATATCTCACACATAACACGGGATGTGGCTTGGTTACAAAAAAAAATGCTTACAGAGAGGAGGATGCTTTATTTTAACCCATAAAAAAAAAACGAAAGGGGCGTTGAGTTCAAATAGCAAAAAACTCACGATTCTTTCTTGAGAATTCAAGGGATTCCTATCTTCCTAAAAAATGACCCCATCTGCTTGATGGCAAGTTGGACAAGATGAGCGCTTTGTTGGACGAGATGGATCTTTGTCTTGCAGAGGTGTTGACGACTAGGTTACAACAACCAAAGAGATGGGTTGCTCGATTTGGTTAAAAACACCATCAACCTCGTCCCTCCTTTCCCCTCAACTGATCCACTTGGGGGATTTTTAAACTACAATTCTATCGCTTGCTTCACCTTTGACTTCCTCTTGAACTTCTAGACAGCGCACACCAGTGATCCAAGTGATTGAACAACCTTCATATCGACTGGACGAGTTGGACCTTTATTGGATGAATTGGATCTTTGTGGGATGAGTTGGGTGTGTTGGGCATTTGTTGGATGAGTTGGGCGAGTTTCAAGGGTGAGCTAGATGAGGCAGATGAGTTGGGTGAAGTTTGGGCGATTGGGCGAGGCAAGTTGCAAGAGACATAAACTAGGCAATTTTATTTTTAATTATGGTGACAGTCGTTGTGGAGGAGGGACATCCCACGACTATTTGTAACCAACAGAAAAACAAAACCCAGGCCAAAGAACTCACCAAGAGATGTGCATAGGAAACCCTAAAGGTCGGACAGGAAAGGAACAATGACCACACAATTTACAAATAGAGTGTCACCTTTCAATATGGAATGAGGCATCTTCTTCCTGTCGGTAGATAGAGAAATTATGTGCCTGTGTAGGACAAAAATCATGGATTTCGAATGGAGTGGCTAGCCAATTTTCAAACAGGTGTTTCCTATTGATCTGGGATGAGGCGATGATGAATTAAAGAGAAGGGCGCAAGATTGAGAAGATAAATTTCCTTGAACGAACATGAAAAGTTTAGGAGAGAGTGACTGGTTGGTGAAAGAACTAGCACCCTACAAACCCTAACAAGAGGCGATCGTGAAAATTAAACAATGTGAAGATCTCTCAAACAAATATGAGAAGGGATTTTGTAGAAATTTCTTTGATACCATGTAGATATTGAGAAAAAAACAATATCATAGGCACAACAATACAATTGCAAAGACCAACAACCTTCTACAAAGGAGAGAATGATCTATTGGATCTGATTTCATGATTACAATGAAGAGCTCCTCTATTTATAATAGGCTGAGAGGAGACAACATTGATGGAGGTAGATGGATAACTCACTCATTGGAGTAATAAGACAAAGAGATGGTTGGGAAATTTACCCACTCCAGTGATAAGTCAAAGAAGAACATGGTGGTTGTCCACAAATAGCCAAGAAATATGACATGTCCTACCTGTCCTAAGTAAACTCATACGTCAACACCCCCCGATAAGTGAAACTTAGAGAAGTAAAAAAAAACTCAAAAATATGGGTCATGGCTACTATACCTACTAAGGTACCCAATACAAACTCTCATAAGTGGAGAAAAAGGAGAAAACCAAATCCAAAGGGGGGTAGGGTACTATGTACACCTCTATACATTTGAGCAATGGGATCTCATACACCAATTTGGTGTCTTTGTAAAGGGGTATCATACACCAATTTGGTGTTAGATGGGTTATCATCAGCAACAACACTGACATCATCATCGTCTTCATTGTCATCAACATCATCATAAACATCATCATCATCATCATAATTATCATCATCATCATTGTAATCGTCATCATTGTCATTGTCATCATCATCATCATCATCATCATCATCATCATTGTAACGAACCTGCTTAAATAGACGTATAGGATTATTAATTATAACTAATTTAATAATCTAACTGTCCTAGAAGATTAGCTAAACAATAATTATTTCTTAAAATAACATTAACTAATTTATTATTATTAATTAGTTATTCATGATTGTCAATGATTAATTTAGGTATTAATTAACTCATTAATTAATAAGGTAAAGAAATAAAAGGAGGATAATAAATTATATGGTTAAATTAAGGTACGTACCCAAAAAGGGATAACATATTAACTACAAGAGGATAAAATAATAAAGGGGATAAGGGGCATTAACGACGAAAGGATAAGAAGGTAATAAATGGGTTAGGTAGGAAGTAAATGAGGGGGAAGTCGGTGACGGAGGGATATGGAGGGGAAGGAGGGGGAGGAGAAGGACATTCTACGGGAGATTGGGGAATTGATTTTGGGGGCTCTGGGATTAGCAAAAACAAGTGAAATTTTGGAGTGGGATTATATCAGTCAGGCACCGAGGTTGCTGGAGGTTTTGGGCACGGGGGCCAGGATATCCATATGATATATTGGAGCTAGGAAGTTACCTAGTTGGCAGGGAGGAACTAGGTTTTGGGTAGTGTTTTGCAGCAGCGGTCAAGGAGGCAAGCGGACAAACGGAGGGTTATTAGCATCAGGTTAAGGTATTTAAAATTATGCATTGTTTTCAATCTGTTATTAAATTTATTATTCGTTGTTAAATTTAAGTTATTGAAGTTATTATTATGAATATTATTACTCTGTTATGAAGTTACTGCCTTAGTTTATGAAATAAACTGATGTTTAAATCTACTTGGCTATTACATATGGTATCAGAGCATCTTAGTTTGAAATCTGGGCCTGTGGACCAAGTTCCCAGCTCCAAGCTCTAGCTCCAGTCCCGCCTAACCTGCAAACCAAACCAAACACAGAAATTTTAAAAGAAATATAAAAATAAATGCATTACAAATTTACCAAAGTAAAACATACAACTAGGGTTGTTACAATATGTTTCTCCAAACACCTGGGATTGGGATCAGGGGTTTTATAGCATCAGCTTCCTTTCAGTCAATATATTCTAAAACTAGAATGTACATAACCATAAAACTGTTGCTAATGAAACCTCAATAATTCTAAAAATAATAAGCCAGTATTCTATAAACCCATACTAAGGCATTTCAGGGACCAAAAACACAATAAAGGATGGCATACGATTTATGCTAAATCCATGGATATTACTAATTGGGGGAAAATTTTTATGCCATTTATTAATCCAATATAGCACCTAACATTACTCTCTCACCCGTTATGAAATTGTCACTTTTGTATGCACAACGTCCCAATAAACATAGTTAACACAGAGGTAATTGAATCGCCAAAAAACGTATATGGTACGAAGCAGAAAATCATTCTGCAGTGCTGAGTAGAAGAAGAAGAAATTAATAGATGTTCAATAAATGGAATTCGAGATCATAACCTTTAAAAAAAATGAGAAGCTAGGTCTTATAAAGAATTCGGCAAAACAGTAGCCACAACAAAGAAATATTAAATCTTCAAAAAAAAAAAAATGAATGAAAAAAATATTTGTTATTTCCCACCCATTCTAAAGATTGCCCAAGGTTTCTACTCTTCAAATAATTCCCCTAGGGATTTAGCATGAAACCCTAACCACCATTGGACTAGAAAAGACGGAGCAAGTTGCAAGGCATCTTATCGCAAAGGAACTTATATAGATCTCTGTAATAAGACTGTACCGTACGTATTTATTTGTTAAATACTTTTTATTTAGAAATTGATTTT
>JZKD02S0515198.1:87183-98408 GCA_000966675.3 Picea glauca
TTTAAGTATTAATTAACTCATTAATTAATAAGGTAAAGAAATAAAAGGAGGATAATAAATTATATGGTTAAATTAAGTTACGTACCCAAAAAGGGATAACATATTAACTACAAGAAGATAAAATAATAAAGGGGATAAGGGGCATTAACGAAAAAAGGATAAGAAGGTAATAAATGGGTTAGGTAGGAATTAAATGAGGGGGAAGTCGGTGAAGGAGGGATATGGAGGGGAAGGAGGGGGAGGAGAAGGAAATTCTACGAGAGATTGGGGAATTGATTTTGGGGGCTCTGGGATTAGCAGAAACAAGTGAAATTTTGGAGTGGGATTATATCAGTCAGGCACCGGGGTTGCTGGAGGTTTTGGGGACGGGGGCCAGGATATCCATATGATATCCTGGAGCTAGGAAGTTACCTAGTTGGCAGGGAGGAACTAGGTTTTGGGCAGTGTTTTGCAGTAGCGGTCAAGGAGGCAAGTGGACAAACGGAGGGTTATTAGCATCAGGTTCAGGTACTTAAAATTATGCATTGTTTTCAATCTGTTATTAAATTTATTATTCGTTGTTAAATTTAAGTTACTGAATTTATTATTATGAAGATTATTACTCTGTTATGAAGTTACTGCCTTAGTTTATGAAATAAACTGATGTTTAAATCTACTTGGCTATTACAATCGTTGGCGGTGGCGACGTCATCATCACATACACTTGAGAAATGGGATCTCATACACCAATTTGGTGGCTTAGTAAGTGGGTCTCATGTACCAATTTGTCGTCATCATCAGTTTCATCATCTTCATCATTATTGTCCTCATCATCATCATCATCGTCATCGTCATCAACATTATCATCATCGTCATCATTGTCATCATCATCATCGTTGTCGCCATCATCATCATTGATAGCATCATCATTGTCATCATCATCATCGTCATCGTCATCATCGTCATTGTCGTCATCATCATCAACGTCATCATCATTGAAGGTTTTCATCATCATCATCATTGTCTCCATCATCATCATCATCATCATCATCATCATCATAGTCATCATCATTCTCATCACCATCATCATCGTCGTCGTCGTCGTCATCGGCGTCATCATCATCATTGTTGTCATCATCGTCGCCATCATCATCATCATTGTCATCGTTGTCTCCATAGATTTTGTCTAGAATCATCATTGTCATCATCATCGTTGTTGTCATCATTAACATTGACATCGTCGTCATCATCATCATTATCATTATCATCATCGTCGTCATCATTGTCATCATCATCATCATCATAGTCATCGTCATCGTAGTCATCCTCGTTGTCATTGTCATAGTCATCATCGTCACCGTCATCATTTTCATCATCATCATCATCATCAATATCATCATCACCATCATCATTTTCATCATCATCATCATCATCATCATCATCATCATTGGCGTCGTCATCATTGCCATCATCATCATCATCTTCATCGTCGTCGTCATCATCATCATTATCAGCATCATCATCGTCATTGTCATTTCCATCATCATCATCCTCTTCATCATCGTCATCATCATCATGGTCGTCTTCATCATCATCGTCATTTTCATCATCATTTCCATCGTCATCATCATTGTCATGAACTCATAGGATGCATATTCATATCTTGCGATCATTCACCTCCTAAGGGCATGTGACACTACGATGATTCTTACTTGATTTCTTAGACACAATAAGAATACTTTTTCTGGACTATGCCTCTTCACGTAAAGCATACCCATACTCCATTCTAGGCTATGGGTGAGTCACACTCCTACTCTAGTGCAACTCTTGTATACTTAGACAATTTTGTTAACAATTTAACACTTAGTCATATATAAGCATACATCCATGAACATCAGAAACCAAGAGAATAATTGTGGAACAAATGAAAGACATACACATAAATAGTGTGGGTGGCATGAACCATGCCTAACACCTGACTAAGTCTTGTTTATTGCAAAACAATTACAATATGAGCACTACCGGCTCAGTTTACAACTTGGGCAGAGTCACACGAATCACCTCACCTCACCAAGAAACTCATACAAATATTTGTCACACCAAGACTCTCTATCGCAACCATCTCAGAGACCTCTTACGGTGCACCTCAGGCATGCCCTCAATTTCAAACTTTCTATCCCTTCGTTACCACAAACTTCACCAAGTTAACATAGATTTCAGTTCTGCCTCACACATGCCTCCAACAGATCTACGTTTCCAAACTTCCCTAAAATATCCTAGAGCATACCAACCTTGGCTACTTGTCTTCCATCCTTACACTTCTTCCTCATTTATGCCTTTCCTTGGAACCTTTCCTCAGACTTGTTCTCTCCAAATATCTTACAAAAATATGCCTTCGTTGGTTGTGTGCCCTTGTGCTCTTATAGGGACTTCAAGGGTCACTGATGTGAAACATCACGTCCTTTGGGTGTATTTCACCCTTTCACGAACCATCACACTCAAACAACTCATTGTGCCCATTCACAGACCTGGTGTTCCCAAATGAGCCTATGCGTCCATCAATTATCATGTCTCTTGGATCAACACGCCCCATCCTTGGGTGTGTTCCCTTTTCCTTGTGCGTTTTCTTGTACCAATCATCATGACTCCCCATGGGTGTGTTGATGGGGTTGTCCAACCTCTCTAGTGCACCCATGTTGTCGAGGGAAGACAGGTCCACTCCTTGGGCATTCTCCTAATTTTCCCCACCCTTTCCCAAACACAACCCAAGTCTCTATTAATCGTTCTGAGAAAAGTGAGGTGTGTGTCCCCTTGGTGCCACACATCACCATGATGGACCTAAGATTCCCTTGCTCACACCCACTCGTCTTTGTTTTCCTAATCGATCACATGCCCCTTGGTGTTTTCTTGCTTGAATCATCCCCAATTCCACCCAAAGAGTGTGCATGCTCAATGGGTTTCACGGGAGACCTTACATTCTCCCACCCTTCAATTTGTTTCCATCTTGACAACATATGTCAATATCTATGGCTTATTTTCCCCATCTCTAGATCTCATCACCAGTCAATGATTGTCGTCTCCTCAACTGTTGTTGTCAAGGAAAACTCCCCTTAGGAAGTTACATGAGTCTATGAAGTGTCATGCCTCACTGACTTATTGTTGTTTCCATACATCGGTCTGTATTCTCATGCTTTCATGTGTTGGATCCCCTTGTGACTTCGGCTAATTGGGTAGCTAGTCCAATTGTCTCGACTCTATCTCAAGAACTAACATCTTCATGTTCAAACATCCTTTTCTATCTACAAACTCATCGTATCCACAACTCCTCATTTCTTTCAATCTGTCATGTCACCCAACTATGTTCCCAACATATTTCACTGAGGCACCTCCTCAAGGTTCCCCATTACCCTCATTGCCTCCCACTGAGACAGTGATCCAATGTGTTGCGGTCTAGTTTGAAGGTGAAGGGGTATTGTTGGTTGGGCCATCTCCCACATCTCCAATTTGTCCCAATGAAATCAACATAGAGTCACCGTACATTTGCGTTATGTACATAAGAAGTGGTACACTTGAACCAATGTTTCCTTCACACTCCTCCATGAGTCATTCTAACTCAGGTTCATACGACCATTCACCATGTCCAAGATCGCTAGAGGAGGAATTGACCTCTTCCTTGGTTCTCTTCCATCAAGGTTGTTATGTCTCCCTCACACCCTCTTGGTCCATTAATGGTATCTACTCTTATTCAAAGAACTGCTCCAACATCCTCATCTTTGTGAATTCCTTTGATATTTGTTGTGATTCATCAAATTTCAAACAGAAATCAACTAAGCCATCCATTGTCTTATCCAGATATCCAACTATCTCTTAAACATCAGCAAGCCTTCATTCCACTGACATGAGCTTCATTTTGTTCTCTTCATTATATTATCCAACCATCACCCCACATTGTCCAAGTTCATATCCACAAGGTTTCTTGCTCTAGTTGTATGCAACAACCATCCGCAAGGAAGACATATGCGTGCCTCCTTCCTTCCTCCTTATGGTAGGAATCAAACATGGATTATGTTCTGAGAAAATGACCAAACTGTTCATGTGAGGAATCGATGTTGCCTTTTCCTTCCTCATTAATTCCTGTCCCAACACAACTTCAAAATTGTCCATGGGAACATTGGTGAAACTCATCCTACCGCACCAGTCACCAAGATTCAATGAGATATCCTTGGCTACACCAACGACTCTCTCTACACCTGCATTGATTGTCTTGAAGGTTTTTTGTGTTGGTTCAAGGTGTAAACCAAGCCTTCACACTATATCCTCCCTTAAGAAGTTATGTGTGTTGGAGCATGTTTTCATTTATGCCAAAGGTTTGATTGATTAATGTCAAGTGATAGATTAATGTCATTGATTGATGTCAAGTGATTGATTGATGCCAAAGGATTGATTGATTGATGATTGATGTCAAATGTAATATGTATTTTCCTTGATGAGAATGGATAGATCTCAAATGGAATCATATTCATATGATGTCATTGATATGATGCATCGATGAATATGGATCAATGAGTTGTCATTGATACATGATGCATAAATGAATATGGATCGATGTGGTTTCATTGGTATATGATGCATTGTTGGATTGATGTAAAGATGAATCATTATTGTCTTATCATGGTTGATAAGGTGAACAAATGGATGAACTCCAAAGTGGTCCCCTTATGGTGAAATCCCTCACAGGAAGACGCTTTACAGTTGAGTTATACTCGAAGTATGGTTGGAGAACCCATGCTTATATGTGGAATAATGAGATGAAGATCACTGAAGTTGTTAGTGAAACTATCCTAGATGGATAGTGTTTGTCATACCATTTCCAGTGGTATGTGGAATGTCACATAACTCCTCATGGTTTGAGATTTACGGCCCTATGAAGATGAAGGACCCTCATATGTTGGCTTGAAGCCCTAAAAGGTCAAACAAGTCAAAGAGATTGCAAAGAATAAATTATTATTTAAATGATAAAGTAAAGTGACAAAGTCAAGGAGGATTATTTAAATAATAAAGTGAAGTGACAAAATCAAAGAAGATTATTTAAATGATAAAGTGAGGTGACAAAGTCAAGGAGGAATATTTAAATGATAAAGTAATGGAGAAATTTCTAAGTATGGAAAGTGGTTAACCATAAAATGAGGAAAATGGGTTAAGTGACCTAGAAATGGGTTAAGTGACCTAGAAGTAGGTTAAGTGAACTATAAGAGGCTTCTAAGGAAGCTACTTGGAAAGTATAAATAAGAGGCAAGGGTCTCTTTTGAAAGGCATCTCTTGAGCATGTATTGAAGATCTATTTTGAGAGAGAGGAGATATCGAGAATCTCATGGATGCATCAAAGTTTCACTAAGTCAGATATCATGACGACAAAAGTCTTGAAAGTTTAGAAACCCTAGTTTCTAAGGTATATGTGGGTTGCAGTGATCCAGGGTGCATACTTACGCAGGGTGAATGAGGACAGGTCATGTACAGTGGATGAAGTCATGAAGACTTGTGTGTGAGCTAGTTCCAGCCTCTTGAAGACTGAAGCAAGTTCCAGATATGCATTATGTGGGCTCATATATTCCATAGAAATTATGGTATGGTTATATTGTTGTCTTGATGGATACTCTTGCTTGTTGTGTAGTGAATGCTTAAGGAATTCTTGCTATGGTTGTTGTGATGTGTTTGGTGTTGGTTGATAGAGTTAGCAATAGTCTTATGATTCAATACTGATATGATTTACATAGTATACTGGTTTCTTATACATGACTAAGTAGCATTCATATTGTATGGTTGAGGAGCATGAATAAGTTATTGGAGAGATTGGATGTGTTGTGATTGGTTATGGGTCAGATTGGACAGTGAAATACATAAGAGAATGTGATTAAAGGTTGTAGAGGATCTGAGTTCATCTTGAAGAGAAAAACCTAAGTACTTAGATGTGATACGCAGGTTGTAGTACAAATTGGTCGTGTACATACGCGAGTTGTACTACTGGTAGGGCACATACATACATGTGTTGTACTACCGATAGGTCGCATACCTATTAACATATTGATATCTGTTGAGGATTATTGCCTCATCTCAGTTGGTGTTGAGGGTGTAAGTTGAGTCTTGCATTATAGAGTTGATGCCCTTATAGATTTGTACTCTATTCAGTTGTTGTTGATGACCCAAGAATTGCAGTCCATAATAAAAAGAAAATTGTACATACATCTTGTGTTCCTTGTGGTGATGATTTGTTGATGATATCTTGTTGATATATGTTCACATTTAACTGATTATAAATGAAAACAATAAGTAATGAGTAAATGGTGATTGCTAACTAATGAGTTTTGTGAAAGGGAAGTTTTGGGGAAAATATCCCTACACTGTTCACCCCCCTTTCTCAGTGTAGTCGGTGTGTCCAACAATGTGTCACCCCATTATTCACCATGGATATCATTTACTTCATGTTGATTTCGGCCTACACATAGTAAAGTTTCATCTCATCTTGTTCTTGGCTCTACGTGGGTTCACCCTCCATGAAATCTTTGAAGACCTGGAAGACTCCAAAACATGGGTTTTTTTCCTTCTCCAAAGTATTCAACTTTTGTTTAAAAGGAAAATTCTTTGCATAGTGTTCCTTGGAACAAATCCAACATGAAATCGACTTCTTCTATTTCAGTGTGTTTGTTTTCTTGGCATTGTCTTCGCTTCCCTTGGATGTCTTTATCTTTCCTTTCCCTTCTTCTTCCCCTTCCCTTCCTACTATTTCTCACCTTGGGCATCCTCACTATTCCTAGGACCTGCCTTGGGTTCACCCATAAAGTCCAACATTTTGACCACTATGGTGATGGTTGCAGCAATATTTTGTGTGTTTTTTCGTTGCAGCTCAGTTTGTGCTCGCGGTTCCAGACGATTCATGAAGTGGATTTTTTTTCTTTTTCCAACATGTCTTTGATTTCCAACATGAGCCTCGTGAAATCCTTGATGTAGGCTTGGATATTACCAGTGTGCTTGAGAGCCAACAACTAATTTCTGGCGATCCATGCTTGGTTCCCTGGAAAAAACTTTGCCTTCAAGAATGCCTTCATCTCTGCCCAGTTTTCGATCTTCTCAACGATTCTCCCAACTACTAAGTCTTCCACCCTGTTCCTCCACCGGAGCTTAGAAATTACTATCAAGAACAGCGTTGCAACATTCACCTTGATTTCATCTGAACTTTTTTTCAACTGCTTCAAGTACTACTCAATGTCCCAACAGAAGTTTCCAAGAAACTTCGTGTTGCGAGTATTGTCATATGGCTCAGGTTTGTTTATCTTGATCCTCATTGTTGTGATAGAAAAGATTTGTTCGTTAGCCAAATATTGTTTTAACAATGTGATGGTGGCATCTTGGTCCTTCGACTTCTATGTGACAGAGGAAAGTGTGTCCTCCACTTCCTTGAGTCTATCCTGAACATCGTCGGTCAAGGTATCGGTAATCACATTTGTGGTTGATTGGCACTCCTAGACGACTTCATTAAACCCATGCTTCATCCTTCCTATCTCAGTCTCCATCTAATCGACCTTCTAACCATGCCGACACATTATGTCCATTGTCTGTTCAACGATTTTCTCCAAGATAATGATTTGATCCTTCATTCTACTAGTCTTGGGATCCCTCTCGGTGTCACTACCATCTACATGAAAACCAAAGATGGATGTCCCTCCAAGTATATTCACTTTACTTTCAAAGGGTTCATCGAAGGAAACCAAGAATTCATCGCAAGACATCTTCAAATTATCCGACGAGTTATGCGATCAAGTCTTCGACAAGTTCAACAATAGTCTTTCATTCGTCTATCTTGCCTAAGTACTTGTTTCACCCTCAGAAATTTATGCTTGTCCTACTCAATGGGGTGTACACAGGTTTGTTCATAAGTTGCAGCTTCGTTTGCAACTCAACCCTTCACTTTCGTCAAAAACCACCAAGTGTGTGCTTAGGTTGTCTCTCAACAAGTGCACACCATCACAACTATTCTGACTATAGTAGTGGTGAAGAGACAAATATTCTCTGATACCATTTGTCAAATAGTGATAGTGTGGTGAAGAGCAATGAACTGTTCACCAAAAAATATTTGATACCACCTATCATGACCCCACAAGACGCTTGTTCATATATTGAAATCGTTCACCTCCCGAGGGCATGCGACACCGTGATGGTTCTTATCTGGTTTCTTGGAAACACCAACAATACTTTGTCTAGACTACACCTAGAGCATACCTATACTTTTTTCTAGGTTACAAGCAACTCATACTCCTACTCTAGTGCAACTCCTATATACTTAGACAATCTTGTTAATGATCTAACACTTAGTCATATATAAGCATACATCCATGAATATGAGAAACCAAGAGAAAACATGTGGAACAAATGAAATACATACACAAAAATGGTGCAGACGAAATGAACGATGCCTAACACCTGGCTAAGTCTTTGTTTACAACTTGGGAAGAGTTACACGACTCACCTCACCAAGACACTCATACACATATTATTCACACCAAGACTCTTTATTGCTATCATCTCTACAACCTCTTGTGGTGCACCTTAGACGTGCCCTCAACCGTAAACTTGTTGTCCCTTCGTTACCACAGGCTTCACCAAGTTAACACATATTTTGATTCTGCCTCACATATGCCTCCAACAAACCTACATCTCCAAACTACCCCAAAATATCGTAGAGAGCCCCACCCTTGGCTACTTGTATTTCATCCTTGCACTTCTGCCTCAGTTCTTCCTTGCCTCAAACTTGTTGTCTCCAAATCTCTTCCCAAAATATACCTTCCTTGGTTGTGTGCCCTTGTGCTCTTATAGAGACTCCAGGGGTCACCAATGTGAAACATCGTGTCATTTGGGTGTCTTTTACCCCTTCATGAACCATCACACTCAAATGACTCGTCATGCCCCTCCATGGACCCAGTGAATCCAAACGATCCTATGCGCCTATCAACTGACGTGTCTCTTGGAATAACGTGCCCCATCCTTGGGTGTGTGCCCCTTGCCTTGTATTTTCTCTTGTGTTGATCATCATGACTCCTTGTATGTGTGCCGATGGGATCATCCAACCTTTCTAGTGTGCCTCTTTTGTCGAGGGTAGTTGGGTCCACTCCTTGGGCATGCTCCTAAGTTTCCCCACCCTTGCCCAAACGCAACCCAAGTCTCTATCAATTATTCTAAGGCAAGTGAGGGGTGTGCCCCCTTGGTGTCACATGTCACCATCGTGCACCCAAGGTGCCCCTACTATCACCCGCACATCTTGGTTTTCCTAACTGATCGCATGCCCGTTGGTGTTCTCTTGACCGAATCATCCCTAAGTTTGTCGAAAGAGTATATTTGCTCGATGGGTGTCATGAGAGACCTTACAATCATCATCATCATCGTCATCATCATCACCATCCTCGTCGTCATCCTCATCCTCATCATCATCATCCTCGTCATCATCGTCATCATCATCATAACCTTCATCATCATTGTTATCGTCCTCATCCTCATCCTTGTCCTTGTCGTCATCGATGTTGTCATTGTCGTCATCATTATCATCATCATCATCATCATTGTCATCATCGTCATCCTCATCATCATTATCATTTTCATCATCATCGTCATCATCATCATCATCGTCGTCGTCATCATCATCATTGTCTTCATCGTCGTCATCGTCATCTTCATCATCATCATCATCATCCTCATCATCATTATAATCATCATCATCATCATCGTCAATATCATTTTCATCATTATCATCATTGGCATCATCTTTGTCATTGCCATCATTATCCTCATCGTCATCATCATCATCATCGTCATCATCATTGTCATCATTGTTGTCATCATCATTGTCGTCATCATCATCCTTGTCATCACCATCATCGTCATCATTGTCCTCATCCTCTTCATCATCATCATCGTCGTCGTTGTCGTCATTGTCCTCATCATCATTGTCATCATTGTCATCATCATCATAGCCATGATCATTTCCATCATCATCGTCATCATCATCATCATCATTTTCATCATCGTCATCATCACCATCGTCATCATCACCATCGTCATCGTCATTGTCATCAACATCATCATCATCACCATCATCATCATCTTCCTCATCATCCTCAACATAATTGTCATCCTTGTCATCATCGTCGTCGTCATCATCATCGTCATCATCATTGTCATCGTCGTTGTCATCATCCTCACCACCATCATCATCATCACCACCATCATTGTCATGATCATCATCGTTATCATCATCCTCATCATCATCATCATCATCCTCATCCTTCTCCTCCTTTCCATCATCATCCTCATCCTCATCCTTCTCCTCCTTGCCATCATCATCATCATCGTTGTCATCATCATCATCATTGCAATCATCATCGTCTTCATCATCATCCTTTTCATCATCGTCATCATCGTCCTTGTCGTCATCATCATCGTCGTCATCATTGTCATCCTCATCCTCGTCGTCCTCATCGTCGTCATCATCATCATCATAGTCATCGTCGTCGTCATCATTGTCCTCATCATCATTGTCGTCGCCATCGTCATCATTGTTGTCATTTCCATCGCTATTGTTTTCACCATCATCATCACATCGGCATCGCCATTTTCATCATCACCATCAACAACATCGCATCAACATCGTCATCATTGTTGGCATCATCATTCTCCTCATTGTGATCTTCCCCATAGTCGTC
This sequence comes from Picea glauca, assembly GCA_000966675.3. Lineage (NCBI taxonomy): Eukaryota > Viridiplantae > Streptophyta > Pinopsida > Pinales > Pinaceae > Picea > Picea glauca. Next base: position 97,911 of record JZKD02S0515198.1, read on the forward strand.
ATCATCATCGTCGTCATCATCCTCCTCATCCTTGTCCTCCTCCTCCTCCTCATAATCATCATGCTCATCCTCATTATCATCATCTTCATCCTCCTCATCATCACCATCGTCATCCTCCTCCTAATCATCATCATGGTCAATTTATTTATTTATTTAACTTCTTAAATTTTAAAATATTAATAAAATTTTAGTTTTTACAACATTTTTAAATAAGCAAATCAAAATTATATAATTTCTTATTTTTATAATATAACTTTACATCAATGTCACCCATAAATTTAAAATAAAAATATTTTAATATATTTAAAAAAATAAAATAAAATAAAAAGATTTCGTCTATTGTTTTTATTAATATTTATAAATCTTCTTATATTATTAGTCCCTGCCATGGGACTATAGCAATGAGTTTGCTTTTGATGTGACATTGATGTGACATTAATTTGTTTTTTACCATAAATTTGTGTATGCAATGTAATGTTTAACATAGGAAAACAAATA
>JZKD02S0515198.1:98458-115507 GCA_000966675.3 Picea glauca
ATACAACATCCACATTAATGTAAAAATGTGGTCATAGATCCTAGCCAATACGGCATATGACAAATCTATAAACTAAATGTCATGGAGCAACACGTCTTCCTCCATTCCTTGTGAGTCTAGGTCGAATTCTTTGAATTCCAATCTCGATATAATTATCAGTGTTAATTTTTTCATTTAAAATCTTTACAAATTGATTTCTTTTAATACTACGAAACTAGCCCTTAGTTAACATATTGTTCATGTTTCATAGTAATCATCATCATCAATAATTATAGGGTGTCAGCTATCATCTCCATTACCAAATCTACTTGGCAGGGACTAAGCTGCCATGCAACTCTTGCTATATATCTTATGACATCACTCACATGCTTATGAAAAATAATATATATGTTACAACATCTCTCACAGATTTGATGGATGAAAAACATTCTCTTTTATTTTAATTAAAATAAGAATTTATCTGAGATTAAGTGTGGCATTGCCACATCATCAGTATTGGATTGTATGTGAACTGCATCGCATCTTTTAATGCTAAAATAAGAATTTATGATAGATTAAATGTGACATTGATCGTATCAAGAGTATTAGACTGTACATGACACCAAACCATTAATTGCATCCGCATTTTTAAATAGTAGTAGTTTAAACATTTTATTTATTTATTTATTTATTTTGTTTTTCTCATTATATGTGGTTCAAAATTTAGAAGATTTATTGGAATTGTACAATAATGGTTTAATAGTAATACTTCAAATATTATATTTTTTAATTTTTTATTAGGTATGTTTTTCCAATCATTGTTATCCAAAATTAGAAGAATTGTTAAAATTGCACAATTCAAATGCAATAGGGGTTTTTACTATTGTTGAATCTATTTATACATTTAAAGATGCAATTTAACTAATGTAAATTTCACCAACAATTACATAGTGCAAATTTCAATGATAGAAAAAAATTCAAGAAATAAAATGTTTAGACTTATTGTTTTTTTATATTTCATTTGAGAAAAAAATTTAATATATCATGAAACAAAGAAAGACTTGAAAAATAGTTAGCTCTAGCCCTCACCTTTTGCAAAGCATTGTTAATAATAATGTGAACAACCTTTTATTAATATTGTTTTTTAATGAAATCATAGTCAACATATTATATGTGTTGATGCTAATTTTAAATGATTTTTTATTAATGTTAAAGAACAAACATACATATTATATTATACTATATGATGTTATATATTAATATAGTTATTATATATTACTTGTCACAACCCCATAGGGCACCTGATCGGATCTTGCAGCAACAAAATGTTTTTACTTGGTTGTTTAGCACACCAAGAATACTTCGTCCGGACTACGCCTCTTCACCTAGAGCATACCCATTCTCCATTATAGGCTACCAATGAGCGACACTCCTACTCTAGTGTAACTCTTGCTTACTTAGACAATTGTTAACACGGTTTAAGACTTAGTTTTATTTAAGCATGCATCCATGAACATGAGAATCCAAGAGAACAATTGCAGAAAAAAAGGAGGACAAACACAGATATAGTGTGAGCGACACCAACCATGCCTAACACCTAGCTAAGTCTTTGTTATTGCGAAACAATAAAAACATGAGCTCTACCGACTCGATTTATAACATGGCAGAGTCAAATGACTCACCTCACCAAGACACTCAAGAATATATTCGTCACACAAAGACTCTTTGTTGTAACCGTCTCTGCAACCACCTGCAATGCACCTTAGATGTGCCCACAACCACAGACTCAGTGTCCCTTCGTTTCTGCAGATTTTCACCAAGATAACACAAATTATATTTCTGCCTCACACATGCCTCCACAAACCTGCATTTCCATACTTCCCCACAACCTCCCAAAATCTCCAACTCTTGGCTACTTGTCTTCCATATTGGCGACTCTACCTCAATTCGTTGTCATAGACTTGCCTCAAACTTGCTCTCCAAATTTCTTGCCAAAAATGATCTCTTCCTTCCTTTGGTTGTGTGCCCTTTCTTTTATATGGAATCCAAGAGTCACTTGTGTGAAGCGTCGTGTCTCTTGGGTGTGTCGGGCCCCTTCACAAACCTGCACTCAACTAACTCATCACACCCCTTTCATGGACTCGGTGCGACCATCCAAATCCTGCGTGTCCATCAATCGTTCGTCTCTTGGACAGATGCACCATATCTTTGGATGTGCACCCCTTTCCTTTTGTGCTCTTTATGCTGATCATCATGACTCCTCATGGGAATTTTGATGGGGTCGTCCAACCTCTCCGGTGTGCTCATGTTGTCGAGGGAAGATGGATCCACTCCTTGGGCATGCTCCGAAGTTTCCTCACACTTGCCCAAACGCAACCCAAGTCTCTCTCAATCCTTCTAGGGAAAGTAAGTTGTATTCCCTCTTGGTGCCCCACGTCACCATCATGCACCCAAGGTGCTCCTGCTCATAGCCAAATGTCTCTATTCACCCAACCGATTGTTTCTTCCTTATGCTCTTGATCTGTTCCATTGTTGAATCCTCCCAAAGAGCGTGTGCACTCGATGGGTGTCATGGGAGACCTTACATCCTCCCCCACTCCAAGTTGTTTCTGTCCTCGACTACATCCGTCGATTTCCATGGAATATTTTCCCATCTCTGGATATTGTCACCACTCAACAATTGTTGTCTCCACAACTGTTATTGTCAGGGAAAACTCTCCTTAGGAATTTATATGAGTCTTCGAAGTGTTACTTCCTTATGAATTGTTGTTGCTTCCATACTTTGGTCTGTCTACCCATGCTTCCATGTGTTGGATCCCCTTATGACCTTGGTTGGTTGGCTATCTAATCCAATCATTGTGCCTCTATCTCAAGAACTCACATATTCATGTTCAAACATTCATTTCTATATACAAGCTTGTAACAGAGCCATCCATCGAAGTTGGGGCACGCGAGCTAAAAATTTCTCTTTATCATCTCTGATACCATTTTAGTAACATACCTAGCCTCCAGCTAGGAAATAATACGTGCATAATACACATAAAATGAAAATTTTACTAATTAAATCCATTCTTTTGTTGTTATCCATTTTCCCTTAGCCTACAAATACAATTTATAATAGATTTAGCTATGGTAATAACCATAAAACTTATGCATATGAATCATGCTAATAATCAACATGAGATACAACTAAACTGTTCATTACAACTGTTGATATTATGGTAGTTGCAGGAGGTATTTACCTCCACGTGTAAACTTGACGAGAATAGGATATTCCGGGAAGAAAGAAGAAACCCTAATGAGTTGGCTAATAACCCTAGAAGACTTGTCAGCTCAAGAAGATAACTTGTATTAGGTTATTAGCTTCCAAGAGAAGAAGGCAGCCAGAAGAAATATATATACTAAACAGACAGATACCTAGAATGAGAAGTCGGCCCAGGAAGTTAGCCAGAATTACTATAAGTACAGGAGGCAGTCTTCATTCTGGCAGGAAGTCTCATAATTGCAGAACAACACTTGTGCACACTGCAATGCCCAGTTTTGTGTGCAGGTTTGGAGGAGAGTTTCCATTGCAGTTGTTGTAGCTAGTAGATCATGTTTGGCTTGGACTATCTCTTAGTTAGGGTTTGGACTATCTGATCAGCTCTTGTTGGTGCACTATCCTTTGGGAAAGGTGCGCTACCCTTTGTTTGGCTATCTAGCGTAGGGTTTTATTCCAGAGTGATTCTCTGTCAAGGTTAAGGTGCTTGAAGGGTGGCTTTGGCCTATGGTTGGGTGAAAATAGTGATATTGTCAATGGTAAAACAAGCACATCCATTATATTCTAACAGGTTATGGGCCCACACCTCCTTCACTTAGTCTAACCATTGGAAGGAAACATAGCCGTAAGGATGTTAAGCTCGTTGAAAAACTGTCGCTAGGGTTTCTAGCAGCAGTAGTCACCAAAGCACTGTCGCTAGGGTTACTAGCAGGTGTAGTTGCAGAAAAACTAATCCTCTCGTTGAGGCACCTTAAGTGAAGGGATTGACCTAATCTCTGAATAGATCAGTGTGACCTAGCCTAGTGCGTCTCTTGGTACTCTCAACAAGCCAAGACATCAAGTTTGAGTTTCTAGTCAAATCTAGGGATGACCAAGTCAAAGAAGCCATAACCTACTCTATGAAGTCAAAAAACAAGTTAGATGGAGCCTCTAACTTCATAGCGTGGAAGACAAGGATTGACCTCATCCTTCCCAAGAATAAAGTGTTGGATATCGTGAAAGGAAAGATCATGGAACTAGAGTTTGAAGAAGGAAAAGAGAAGGAACCGCAGAACGTTGCAGTTATGGAGAAGTTCAAAGACGGTGACATAAATTCCATGAGTATCATAGTGGACTCTATAAAAGACCACTTGATACCCTACATCTCCCATATTGACTCATCGAAGAATATGTACGATGACCTAACAAACCTCTTCTCAGTCAGAACCATTGGAAAAGTAATGAATCTGAAGAATGAGATCTGTGACATGAAGATGAATGATGACAACAACATAACATCATATTTTGTGAGGATCTCTCAGTTAAAAGACCAACTACAAGTTATTGAAGAGATCATTTCAGAGAAGGAATTAGTAAACATAGTACTCAATGGTCTTCCCAATACATGGGATGCATTTGCCACAAGCATGAACAAAAGGAAGGATTATCCTACATTTGAAGAACTTTGGACTTCTTGTGCTCAAGAAGAATCCAGAATCAATGAAAAAGAGAAACCCCAAAAGAAGTACGATGATCAAGCCTTCACAGCAAGATTCAAGAATTTCAGGAACAAAAGGAAGCTTGGTTCAAGGAGGAAGCCAAATCAATAGAAAGATATTTCAGAAATACAAAGCTTCAACTGTCGAAAGTATGGTCACTACAAGAATCATTGTCCCGAGCTAAAGAAAAGGAAGGAGAAACATGAAGCATCAGTTGCCAAAGAAAAGGAACCTATAAAGAAGACTAAGCAGGATGAAAGAGACTTCTTCTTCTTAAGGTAACAATACTTTTCTTAGTTCTTGTACATATCTTGTTTGCATCGTCTCTATACATATCTTGTATATCTATATCTTGAAAGATAATGTGTTCCAAGAAGAACTATACCTATGGAAGAACAAAAATATAAGGATTGTTATCATTATACAAGTTAGATAATACACATGAAGGGATGAAATACATCAAACAAATCATGTGGAAACTATTACAAGATAGGAGAAATCAGAGTTGATCATGAAGAGACTTAGAAGAAGCAAAGACAGAAAGAAGTCAGGAATCAAGAGGAAATTGGAGAAAGACTTATGATGTTTTGCAGAAGACAATAAGATGGAAGCACAGACTCTATTAGATGGAGGGAGCCGATTATATATTACAGAAAACAATAAGGATGCAGACGGAAGCGTGGACTCTGTTAGACGAAGGGAGCCGATTATATGCACTCATACATGAAGGAAGGATTAGGAGGGAGCTAATCCTATGATCCATTGAAGATGATGAAGTATATATCCATGATAGTAGCCATGAAAGACAGTACGTGTTCAGTTCAATCTCAGAAGAAGTCTTCTTCGAAGAGAAGCCTTAAAGTATCCCTGGTTGTCCATCCACATCCATGATTCTATAATGAAAGGAAGAAGTGGAATATTTAGGGCATGTAATCTATAAGAAACTCCACAGACCCAAGAGCTAAAGAAAAACATTAGGAAGAACATGAAGATTCAAAGAAAGAAAGAGAAGCCAGAACAACCAGTCAATAAGAATCACAAGATTACCAGCCTGATGTGAACTCACTAAAAGAAATCAAGCAGAGGAACTGAAAGTTGTGATGAATAACAGTGTATATATGAAAGCATTGCAAGATCCAGAACTAGAGGTTCTCCCAGATGGAGGGAGAAGACTATGATGATTACTTGTTCTAGTAAACCAGACATACCTTTACATGAGTCTTTATATCATCCACAATATCCATGGGTTGGAATTTTACATTAGATGAATGCAAAGAATGTTCTCCAGAGAAATTGAACAAAGAGCATATGAAGAGAAACCTCAAGACTTTGAGGCATACCAAAAAGAGACCCTTGTATGCAGATAGAAGAAGATAACTTGGTGGAGAACCTCCAGTGCATAGCACAAGCGTGGTGAATATTTTCCATAAAAAAGATATTGTATCAAGATGATTACTTAGAAGATCAGACCTCATGATGACAGAAGAAGTGCCACATGTATATGTTCCAACTTTCCAACAATGATATTTTTATTGATCAGAACTACATGAACTACATGAAGTACATTTGAAATCAAGCATTACATTATCCATGATGAAGTCTAGAAAGGAGAAAGTGGTTCTCCAATACATATCTCCACAGATGAGCAGATAAGCAGACATTTTGATAAAGCTTCTGTTCAATATGAAAGAGTTTGAGTACTCAAGTTGGAGCTCATGGAGACGACTTCTTTATTGAAAAAGGAAGAGATGACTCCCAGGTTGGGAGGGAGAATTGATGTATTATTTATTGATGGACAATCATTTTTTAGTTTGAAAAATGGTCCAAGATGAGAAGATTCTTTCCAGTTCAGAAAGTGGATTGAGATTTCTGACGGACAAACATTTTCCAGTTCGGAAAATGGTCCAGATTTTTTATGTACCATAGACATTGACTTCCCATTGTGGTTAACATGGGGAGTGGTCTAGGGTAGTATCTCTTCTTGAGGGTTACTCATGAAAACTAGCTCGCCTCGTCGAACAACGATTTCTCATTGTGGTTAACATGAGGAATGGTCCATTTTGGAGGTTGGTGCAGGACAGACATTTTCTCATGTGGTTAACATGGGAAATGGTTTGAACATTCATTCCTTAGGGTGGATTCATTCTCTCCAAGTTACACTTTGTTTAGTGCCGGAGGAATGGCCCAGGGTGGGGAATGGTCTAGGTTCAACAATCAGGGACAAACATTTTTTAGGGCAGACTCATTCTCTCCAGGTTACACTTTGTTTAGTGTTGGAGGAATGGCCTAGGGTGGGGAATGGTCCAAGCTTAGAAATTAGGACAGTTATTCTTCCTTGCTTGAGAAGAATAGTCCATATAGCTCATCATTGATGTTTTACCTTCCGATGGAAGATACTCTTCCAAGATCTCACAGATGTGAGTGGAAGAATGGCCCAGATGATTCAGTTTATATCATAACATTGTTTCTGTGCAGGTTGATATCAGATGATTGTTATGAAGACCGTATGTCTCTAGACAGTAGATGTATACTACTGTGGTGGATGTGTTCCACTGTTTGATCAAGTATCTGTGTGGTACTCGGTGTGGTAGTGTACCATTGGATTGTAGCTATGTACTAATATGGATAGACACAGTTGTGTTCTATTGAATGATATTGTTCTGATTGCCTTGAAGACTATCAGCAATGCTGAAAATAATTATCATCCAGATGAATGATGAACAAAGATTTCCTAGACAGAGAATGGTTCAGAACATTTACTCTTCTAGATTAGAAGAATGGCTCTTATATCAATATGTGGAGTGAGTATCATGTTTGATTACTCAGATAGAGTATCGTTCCGAGAGATGATGCAGCTGATGACACTAACAGTTCTCATGACCTAGTCATGAGACAGTCTATACAACTATATTGATGCTACCAGGTGAATGGTATGTTTGTGCTCAAGACCATTACCTGTAATACCTCCCTAGCTAGGAGGGAGTGTTGATATTATGGTAGTTGCAGGAGGTATTTACCTCCACATGTAAACCTGGCGAGAATAGGATATTCTAGGAAGCAAGAAGAAACCCTAATGAGTTGGCTAATAACCCTAGAAGACTTGTCATCTCAAGAAGATAACTTGTATTAGGTTATTAGCCTCCAAGAGAAGAAGTTAGCCAGAAGAAATATATATACTAAACAGACAGATACCCAAAATGAGAAGTCGACCCAGGTAGTTAGCCAAAATTACTATAAGTACAGGAGGCCAGTCTTCATTCTGGCAGGTAGTCTCAGAATTGCAGAACAACACTTGTGCGCACTACAATGCCCAGTTTTGTGTGCAGGTTTGGAGGAGAGTTGTCATTGCAGTTACTGCAGCTAGCAAATCATGTTTGGCTTGGACTATCTCTTGGTTAGGGTTTGGACTATCTGATCAGCTCTTGTTGGTGCGTTATCCTTGGGGAAAGGTGTGCTACCATTTGTTTGGCTATCTAGCGTAGGGTATTCTTCTAGAGTGATTCTCTGTCAAGGTTAAGGTGCTCGAAGGGTGGCTTCAGCCTATGGTTGGGTGACAATAGTGATATTTTCAATGGTAAAATGAGCACATCCATTATATTCTAACAAGAACAACATACAAGTCATTCTCATTGACACATAGTTCATGCACAACAATAACACATGTAAATAACTCAGTACAAGATAAAACACTTATCTTAAACAAGAGTCACACAACCAACTGTTTGGGATGGACATTCCACCCAACTGTAGACTGACTGTTCCAAATCTCAATAGCGAGTCACCCCCGAGCTAAGGCTAGCAATCCACAAAAGACGAAAGTATCCCAAAGTCCACTCATGGCTCATAAATCTCTCAACCCAACTGATATTCTCCTATAACTATCCTGACTTTTCCACCATCTCTCTTCCTCTTGACCTTCCCCAACCCAAGGAATGCACCATTTGTTTACCAGGGATAACCCAAGGGATGTACCATCTGTTTATCAGGGATAACCCAAGGGATGAAACATCTATTTATCAGGTTTATTCCAAGGGATGTACCATCTGTTTATCAGGGATAACCCAAGGAATGTGCCATTCATTTATTAGGGTCTCTCTAGAAAAGGTAGCTAGGAATATCTCAGCGAAGAATTCAAGGGAAAATTGTTTCTAGGAAAACTATCAACAAACCAACAACAACACTTGTTGTTTCAGTGTAACTCATGTAGGAGTTCACTCTTCTAGCCTGACAAGAGGGATCTTCAGTTCTCTAGCTCCAATTTTCTCCAATTACGCTCCAGACTTTGCCCTCATATGGTTGCACCTACTCCATGTTAAAGCTTAAGCTATTATTAGGTTACCTTTCAATTTACTAGATAACAATAGCATAGATAGGATCACTGAGAGAAACACAATCACAAGATACACAAAATTTATCTTGGGAAACCCTCATGGGGAATAAAATCCAACAAAACTTCCTTAATATAGATAGCCAATACAATGCTAAGACAACAAACCAAACAACACATAAATTCCTCTCCCAAGGATGTGCCTCTCTCTCTCTTCCTTCTTCCGGAAACCAGTAACTGCAACTTCCTTTAATATTTGCACACTAGATGAGTGAGTTGAGTGTGTGTACAAATGAGGCATTGGCCTCTCTTATTTATACAATCTGGCAGGCGTTGAACTAGGGTGTCTTTTCACTGGCTGGGCCGACTTCTCATTCTAGGTGGTTATAACCACTTTAATATATTATGGTTGGGATGACTTCTCATTATGGGTGGTTATACCCACTTTAATATATTCTGGGGCTGAATTTTCATTTAGCCTATTACAATTGGGGTTTGACCAATCCTCAACAGGGGATTTGGTCATTTACAATACCCAACATAATCAATCCACAAAAGGGGATTGATCTAATCAATAAGAAATATATTTTATCTTTTACTTTATCCACAAAATGGGATAAGAATATTCTTTGTAGTTACAAAATATTTTAACACTCCCTCTTAATAAGAAGGATATTCTTTATCTTTTGACAGGTCACTGGAATTCATCATCAATTGGGCAACATCATCAACTGGGTAACATCTTTAACTGGATAATGAGAGGCATCCACTTGGTTATATGGCATCATGATCACTGAATGACATATCTATAAATCATCGGAAGTTTTGTTCTCTTTATCTTCGGGTAGAAGATACTCTTTCTTTCTTTCGTCTTCACGCAAAAGATACTTCTTTCTTATCTTCACACAGAAGATATCTTATCTTCACACAGAAGATGTCTTATCTTCACACAAAAGATATTCTATGATTTTTTCCATTCCTTTTATGTTCTCCCTTATCTTGTAGTCATCTATATCACCCATCCACTGGGGAGGACTACTACCATAGCTTCGCTCCTAGTCATTCCCCATGAACTAGAGAAGCTAAGATGCTATCCTGGGAAAGACTAGACTCCCTTTCCATGATCCATGCAGGATCATGAAACAAACCTCAAGAGCCATCTAACCATTCCACATGGTCAAGGTTTGTTTTCCAGGCTACTCAATCCTTGTCCAGAGGAGAGTATCTTCCCACTGCCCCTTGGAGAAACATCCACATTCCTTTCTACAAGGATGGTCACACCCCTCTCTACGAGGGTATTCCAGCATGTCCCTAGAGTTTCCAAAACTCAACACTTGGACAAAGGCCAACCTTGGAAAATTTGTCATTCCCCTTCTCTACGAAGGTCTATTTTCTTTTCCTTCTCTACGAAGGTATACCTTTGGGATTTATATTTCCTTATCTACGAAGGTATTTTCTCTTTCTCCTTCTCTACAAAGGTCTAGCTATGGGATCTAGAAAAATCTCTTGTGGTCCAAAATATTTCCATGGTATAATACCATGCTACCCATCTGTTGGGCATCATCCATCTACTGGATAAATTTCATCTTGATCAAAATATCTGGGCACCATCCATCTTCTTTCCTAACTTCATCAAATCACGATCCTCCATTTCGAACTCAGAGACATGGCTCCCTCTTGCACCAAACTAACAGCTTCTAATCATCATCCTTGAAGTTCTTTTCTGTAATATCCTGGGTGCCTTCTTGAGTTCGAACATTTATTTCTTTCTGTCTTCATACTGGATCAACCTACTCCCTTTGCATCTATAAGAATGGTACTAGAGCAACCTCTAGTTACCTGCATCTCATCAAGTATATCTGAGTATCCATTTTTTTCTTCATCTTGAACATTTTTTTTCTGCATCTTTAGGAGCCTCCTGCTCCTATATGAATACGGGATATTGTTTGGTCTTTACTGACTGTCACCATATCATACGTCCTTCTCATGCTGTCTAAATTATGCAAGTAAAGGCATAATTTATTTCTTCTGAGACCTTAAACTTACTTACAATATGTTTTATGAGACATGTCACTTAGCCAATTAGTCAGTAACAATAAGCAGTAATAAAACTATATCATGATTCCTATCAAAGTAGTACACATCTTTTCTTAAGAAAAACTTGTTCAACCATGTACACATCTGAAAGCCTAATCATGAATAAGACTTTTGAACTCTTTTTCACTCTAGTTATGAAATTACCAAAAAAAATTATTACTATCATAGCTAAACACATACCTTTGTCACTCTCATGAGTGATCATACCTGAAATAAATATTTTATCTCTTTCTTTATCCTCTTCTTTGATACTTCCTTCATAAGTCTACATAGACACTGAAATAAAACGAGGTTAATTAACATTCTCACAAAAGACTAAATTGTAATGATAAAGTATTAAAGTAAGAAAGATACTAAAAATAAACATGAATACTTATCTTTTGTTCTTATGTGGGGAGGCTCTATGGACTCTACCATTTTCTATCTTTCTTTAGATCAACTATCTTCAAATTAAAGTACATAACCCTCAATTCCTGTTGAATCTTTCTTTGATGGAGGAGATTCCTTTTCATCTCCAACATGTTCTTGATCCTTTCTTTTCCCTCTGGTTCTAGCAAACTCACTGTAACATGTTCTAGGAGATCATTCTCATCTAGAATCATCTGCAACCTATGCTTCCAAGATATGAAGTTTCCATATCCTTCCATCATGTCTTCTACCCTCATACTGGTAGCCATTCTTTCTTGTAGTATAAACCCTAGCCCTCCAAGCTTATAGAAATAAAAGAAAAATCAAATTTCTTGGATTTGAAAACTAAACTCACAAAAAGATGCACTAGACTGAAGAGAGTATGCTGGTATAGTCAGTTTCTCTGGTACTTCTGGTACTTCTGGTACTCTGGTTTTCTAGTACTTCTAGTACTTTGTGAAAACTAAGGTTTCACTTTCTGGGAGATCTAGCCATTGAAAAGGTGCACTGAAGATTCCAAAGTGTTCTTTGAGGTAGGTTTCACTTTTCTAGATGGTTTTGGGGATGAAATTCTTCTTCAATAAAAATCCCTAATTTTCTTGTATGACAAACTGACGTTTTTCTTTTGCTTGTGAAAGATGCTCTCTTCGGCTTAGCTCTGCTACCATGTTAAATTTTAAGATATTATTAGGTTACCTTTCAATTTACTAGATAACAATAACATAGATAGGATCACTGAGAGAAACACAATCACAAGATACACAACATTTATCCTAGGAAAATCTCATGGGGAAGAAAACCCAACAAAACTTCCTTAATATAGATAGCCAATACAATGCCAAGACAATGAACCAAACAACACATAAGTTCCTCTCCCAAGGATGTGCCTCTCTCTCTCTTCCCTCATCCGGCAACCAGTAACTGCAGCTTCCTTCAATACTTGTGCACTAGATGAGTGAGTTGAGTGTTTGTACAAATGAGGCGTTGGCCTCTCTTATTTATACAATCTGGAAGGCGCTGAACTGGACTGGGGTGTCTTTTCACTAGCTGGGTCGACTTCTCATTCTGGGTGGTTATAACCACTTTAATATATTTTGGCTGGGTCGACTTCTCATTCTGGGTGGTTATACCCACTTTAATATGTTTTTGGGCTGACTTTTCATTTAGCCTATTACAATTAGGATTTGACCAATCTGCAACAAGGGATTTGGTCATTTACAATACCCGACATGATCAATCCACAAAAGGGGATTGATCTAATCAATAATAAATATATTTTATCTTTTACTTTATCCAAAAAAGGGGATAAGAATATTCTTTGCAGTTACACAATATTTTAACACTCCAAACTCTCTTTCCATGCCCAAACTTGACTGACTTCCACAACTGCTCAAACTGTTGTTACTTCTATCTCAACCCATATGGAATTCCTCTCTTTTGCTTGCCTTTCTTGACTCACACTCTTCTCCAAGCTAATTTTACTCATCCCTAATGTGCCCAATAACTTCGAGATGTGACCACTCACACCCACCCTCTTACATGTATTCAATGATTGGCTTTGGAAGCACTCAATAAAAAATGGGAAGTGTTGTCACAAGAGTTGGTTCTAGGTTGTAATAGAGCCAAGCCTTAGCACATTTTAAATGAAAAAATAAGTTATAGCTCAGAACTTGATTTGGGTTGCGTGCAGGTAAATTCTAAGATAACCATGAACCACTTTTGATTAGAAGCTGCCCCTTCCAACCTGAGAGGGATCTCTCGAATATATGTCACAATAGGATATTCAATAAGCTTAACAGTGGGCAGATCTGTGGGTAACATAAATTTTTGGGTTTTTAGGGTTGATGGGTTGGACCGGAAAGTAGTCCATTGGGCATGGAGTCAAATGATCAAGCAAGTAATAAGAGTGTTTCGGCAATGTAAATCCATGGAGCAGAGGTGAGATAGAAGTTGATTATAGAGGGAAGGATTTATAAAAAGTATAGCAGCAAAATAAAGAGATAACATATCAAAATGAAAGGAGCACTTAGCAATGAGTGAATTCCAAGCATAAATCGGTGGAAAGAGATAGTTGGGACAAAGCATCTAGCAAGGATAAATTTTGAACCTTCATATCTATACAAGAAACAACCTATAACATGTCCAACAAGAGAGAATCTAACAAAAAGATGAATTCCATTACAAACACAGTTACAAATAGGGAAGCAAATGGAAATAAAACCAAGTGAAATGATGTGAAAATGAAGCAATAAGACATTCTCTGCAAACAAAATCACAAGAATCTCTTATATAGATCGAAAATGCTCTGCACTCTTTTATTAAACATGAAAACAAGTCCTACAGCCCCTGGAGTACTACTCCTCTCTCTCTTCTTTTACAAATATGCCTCATATATGTATTGAGGTCGAAATACTCTCTAATCTAAAAGATAACAGCAGTTCCAACCAATTCTTGAAACTTTCTGCCATAGAAAATGGGCCAAACTGCCGAAAACTAGGGCTACGGTTATGGATTTGTATATCTCGAATAGAGATAGATGTGTATAAATTGAAAGAGGCTTTTGTTCATCTATTTATTCTGAGAAAAAACCTCTCTCGGTTCCCTGAGACCCATTTTCATTTTTCCCAAATCTGCATTTAACAAACATGTGTCAAAACAGGAAAATATAAAATCCAAACATTAGGGCTCAAAGATGGATTCGATTCTTCCAATATGTGAAACCTGTAGGAAAACTGAAAGAGGCTAATGATATATGATGTGTTAGGCACAAAATCCTCCAATCGTTTCTCAAAATAATACTCTAGTCATTCAGAGTCCTCATTTGGAAAAGATGACTCAGCATAGTAAAACCCCAATATTTTTTAAAATGAACCTCATATTGTGGGGGAATTTTGACTGCCTTAACAAGCTCCAAATGAAATTATGAATAAAACTATGGACAACTTAGTATTTTTAGATGTCGATCGACTATTCGAACGTGAAAAATGACCTCTCCACGGCTGAGAAAATTGTGTTTTGCTAAAGCAGTTTTACATATGACTGGAGTCCCAATTTCAAGTTTTCGGGATTCGGGGAAACGAAGTAGTGGTTATTAAAATCTTCACGTTGGCCAAATCCCCAATGGCCAAATCCCTGAAATAGATTTCATCTTTTACATTGCACTCTTTCGAGCCTTCGGGTTTCGGGTATCATGTCCTCAAGAGTTATGACATGCAAGGAATCCTGAATCGCGAAATCGCGATGGGATTAATTAAATGATAATCATTTGTTTTAATCTCTTAATTAATCACGATTAGCAATTAATCTTTAACCTTTCATGGATTTAAGTGTCAGGAATTCGATAATACTTGATGCGAGAAATCCCGAATCGCGAAATTGCGATGAGATTTATTAACGTTAATCTTTCTTAATCTTTATTTGACCTGGCTTATCCTTTAACACTTTAGTGAATTCGGGGATCGGGGCTGTAGTTATTAAGATATCTACATCGACCAAATCCCCGATGGAAAAAAACCTGGACTCGTGAGATTTTCCTCCATGTGGCTTAATGCTCGGTGTATGCGATCCTTCCACTGCCAATGCTTCCATTCATTCTCCTAAGTGACCAAAAGCCAAAATTTCAATATTTGTTACAACAGAGTCTCCATCTAGGGATCGTGTTTTCCCGCAAAGCGCCAAGAACAATAGACCACGTGCCTTCATCCATTGGGTGACCTAAAATCATCCTTATCAAAATCTGAACTCTGTCTCTTTACTTGCACCTTTCCGAAACAAAAAACCGCTTATGCATTCATTGGGCTATGGAGTCGTAATGCTTTAAACAAAACCATACTGGATTCCAAAATAAACCGGAAACATACTGAAAACCACTGTTGTACTCTAGTGCTCAAATTCAATCTTATTTATATACATCACCTACTCTAACCGATATCACTGCTTTGTTCAAGTATAGGAAAAATTCCAAATCAACCAAGCGAGTATCCGACTAACAAACTTAATTATAATTCCATCTTTGAGCAAAAGGATGACAGGAGCAACTGCAAATTTCAAAACATGCCTGGGGAGAAGGTACTTACAGTTTTGAAATTCAGACTTCAAGAAGTTGGAAATAAAAAATTTAGTCCCCCATTTTGACTCCATATAAACTGCTATTGGATCATAGAAGGGAAGAGATATACCACTTTCACAATTAATCCATGCTTCCTCTTGTTGGGCAAGCTGTTTGAATTTTTTTTGCACACTTTGTCCACTACTGATTTTTTCTTCCACTGGTGCAAAAATGTCGCATTGAAACTTATTGGTATGTTGCTCAATGATTGCTAAACAGGGAGGAGAGATCAATTGTTTCAGTAACCCCTCCTCATGTCCTTCATCTGCTGTCCAAATATATTCTTGGTAGTTGTCATACATAGGCTAATCTCTTTCATGATGTTGCTGATTTATTTCCTATTGAACCAAAGTTTCTTGCTGCTCATCATATTCAAAAACACTTTCATCACATTCATTAAACAAAGGAGGACTATCGCAAATTTTCCTGTGTGATGAAAAATAAATCTTCTCTTCTTGTTCTTCTGGATATTCATCATAAACAGGTTCAACAAATAACTCAGGAGTGTCATCAGTCAAACAAATTCTCGGAATATCAACTGTGAAGCTATCTATCTCAGATCCACACTCCTCCAAATCATAGTCTAAAGCATCTTTGAACAACAAACATTCTTCAAGGTTACTAAACATTACAACCCTATCTTCTTCATGAAACAAAATGGTGTCTACAAGCTGATCCTCTGGTAGGAAATCATCATCATAAATTGGTTTACTAACTTCCTGTAAAATTCCATGGCTATCATCATTTAAACTTAGATTTTCATTTTCAATAATAGAAGAAGTTTCACTCACATGTTCAGGACTGTGTGAATGTTGCAAATCTATGTAAGCAAGGGTTGTAATGGAACTGTTCAGGAGAAGATCTATCTCTTCTTCTGTTAAAAGAGGAGGTGGTCTATGTAATTTCTGGATCAAGCAACTATATTTTTCTTTCTCTTCTGTAGGTTGACCATTTTGTTGAATATATTCTTCTTGAATGTGATCACAAGAGATATCATATCCTATTTTTTTATCAGCCAACTCTTCTCCATACTGATTATCTTCATCAACTTGAGAAATTTCTGATATTCCTTCCTCCTCTTCAAGAAGATGTGTTTGATCTGTTTGTCTTATGAATTTTATATTACAACAATCTTCAAAAATTATTTCAGTTGAATAGATTATTTTACAATGTTGATGAAAAAGTAAGTGAAAATATTTCAATGAAGGAATACTGGAATGAGGTAAATATTTATACCAGAGTCTAACATCTCTTTCCAACGAAAACATAAACAGTTTCTGTAACACCCTATTTCCCCCAGATTGTAAATATAACTGAACTAGCCAAGGACTATGGAAAAACTCATAAGTATGAATATGTGATGTAAATGGACCTGCAGGAAGAGGTCAATGAA
>JZKD02S0515198.1:116701-131956 GCA_000966675.3 Picea glauca
AAATGGATCCTGACCGTTGAACTCGGCAGGATACATGTCAGCGTTTGGGAGGCATTGGGATTTTTACCATCGAAGATTTAGGGAGTATAGAACCGTTACATATTTAAATCGCGATGCGCGATTTCCCGAAGAGATCTGAGCCGTTCATGACGAGGATGTGTGTCAGAAGATCCCGAGGGATCGGGGTTCGGCAATTCGAGATTTTTGATAACAAGAAACTCACGACAGGAGGAATCCCGAAGCCCCGAAACCTCGATGGGTAGCTATAGAGCGGTGGACGTATGGTAACGGGTCACATGAGAACGGAGCTAGCCTAGAGAGCTAATGCGTGAGGGGTGCATTGGAGTTTGAAGGATGAGTTTTACATTAGAAACACCGAATCCCGATATTTAACCAGGGGTTGGCATTTCGCAAATGCTGGTTTTCTAGAGGTTTCTCACTTGTGGGAGATTAATCCAAAATTTTTAAAATTATGATAGTGGGTGTGTTACAGTTTCATGAGGACATCTTCATGATGTATATTTAATTCATCCATGATATTGTGGAATTCAAACAAGTGTTGAGCGGGATTGTCGTCCGCATATTCTCCAAATTTAGGAAGGACATCTTCCAAAAATTTAATGTTTGGAACAGTGTTCGGAAAACCATAAACATTTGTAAAGTCTAGAGGAGAAAACCTTGCAACAATCCGAGCGGCGAACGAATCTGACATTTTGAGACCAGTGGAGTCACCAGTGAATCATGTAGAGTCTCTGAACCAAGGAGTTGCTAGGTGAATGATCACAACCAATTAAGTGCCTATCCCTTGTTCACCATCAAGAAATAGATCTGAGCTTTTTGTCGTATCCCAGGGAAGATAACTTCGTTCCTCCATCCCTGGAAATGATGCCAGAAAATGTTGTCGCAAGAGTTGGTTCTAGGCTGTAATAGAGCCAAGCCTTAGCACATTTTAAATGAAAAAATAACTTATCGCTCAGAACTTGATTTGGGTTGTGTGTAGGTAAATTATGAGATAACCATGAACCACTTTTGATTAGAAGCTTCCCCTTCCAACCCGAGAGGGATCTCTCAAATATATGTCACAATAGGATATTCAATAAGCTTAACAGTGGGCAAATCTGTGGGTAACAGAAATTTTTGGGTTTTTAGGGTTGATGGGTTGGACCGGAAAGTAGTCCATTGGGCATGGAGTCAAATGATCAAGCAAGTAATAAGAGTGTTTCGGCAATGGAAATCCATGGAGTAGAGGCGAGATAGAAGTTGATTACAGAGGGAAGGATTTATAAAAAGTATGGTAGCAGAATAAAGAGAAAACATATCAAAATGCAAGGAGCACTTAGCAATGAGTGAATTCCAAGCATAAATCAGTGGAAAGAGATAGTTAGGACAGAGCATCTAGCAAGGATGAATTATGAACCTTCATATCTCTGCAAGAAACAACCTATAACTTGTCTAGCAACAGAGAATCTAACAAACATATGAATTCCAATACAAACACAGTTACAAATCGGGAAGCAAATGGAAATAAAACCAAGTGAAATGATGTGAAAATGAAGCAATAAGACATTCTCTGCAAACAAAATCACAAGAATCTCTTATATAGATCGAAAATGATTTGCACTCTTTTATTAAACATGAAAACAAGTGCTACAGCCCCTGGAGTACTACTCCTCTCTCTCTTCTTTTACAAATATGCCTCATATATGTATTGAGGTTGAAATCCTCTCTAATCTAAAAGATAACAATAGTTACAACTAATTCTTGAAACTTTTTGCCATAGAAAATGGGCCAAACTGCCGAAAACTAAGGCTATGGTTATGGCTTTGTATCTCTCGAATAGAGAAATATCTTTATAAACTGAAATAATATTTTGTGCATCTATTTATTCTAATAAAAACTCTTTCTCGGTTCCCTGAGATCCCTTTTCATTTTTCCCAAATCTGCATTTAACAAACATGTGTCAAAACAGGAAAATATGAAATCCGAAAATTAGGGCTCGGAGATGGATTCGATTCTCCCAATATGTGACACCTGTAGGAAAAATGAAAGAGTCTAATGATATATGATGTGTTAGGCACAAAATCCTCCAACTGTTTCTCAAACTAATACTCCAATCGCTTAGAATTCTCATTTGAAAAAGATGACTCAACACAGTAAAAATGCCATATTTCTGAAAATGAACCTCATCTTGCGGGAGACTTTTGACTGCCTTACCAAGATCAAAATGAAATTCTAAAGACACCACTGGACAAATTAGGATTTTTATATGTCGATAGACTATTTGAACGTGAAAAATGACCTCTCCATGGCTTAGAAATTGTGTTTTGCTAAAGAAATTTTACATATGACTGGAGTCCCGATTTCGGGTTTTCAAGATTCGAGGAAATGAAGCAGTGGTTATTAAAATATTCACGTCGGCCAAATCCCCAATGGAAAAAACCCCAAAATAGATTTTGGCTTTGACATTGCACTTTTTCAGGCCTTCGGGTTTCGGGTATCATGTCCTCAAGAGTTATGACATGCAAGGAATCCCGAATCGCGAAATCGCGATGGGATTAATTAGATGATAATCATTTGTTTTAATCTCTTAATTAATCACGATTAGAAATTAATCTTTAACGTTTCGTGGATTTAAGTGTCAGGACTTCGATAACACTTGATGTGAGAAATCCCGAATCGTGAAATTGCGATGAGATTTATTAATGTTAATCTTTCTTAATCTTTATTTGACATGGCTTATCCTTTAATACTTTAGTGAATTTTGGGATCAGGGTTGTAGTTATTAAGATATCTACATCGGCCAAATCCCCGACGAAAAAAAATCCAGACACGTGAGATTTTTCTCCATGTGGCTTAATGCTCGGTGTATGCGGTCATTCCACTGCCAATGCTTCCATTCATTCTCCTAAGTGACTGAAAGCCAAAATTTCAATATTTGTTACAGCAAGAAGGTTCATATACAATAGCATATTTAGGAAAACATATTAAATCCATAAACATGGGTAATCCCTGCCTTGGACCCCTCTTGGACATTATCCTAGACACTCCTCTCTTGTGGATTAATTCGGCCCCCATCTCTTGTCCATGTCCCCATTAGCAGTTGGAATCACATTTTATTATTAAAACATTGAAATACAATTCGCATATTACATCACTTGGTCATAGCCACATATTATATCTACATAAGCATTATTCAAAGTGGGGATTATAATGGGGATATTACAAAGCTCGTCACATCCACAACTCTTCGTTTCCTCCAATCTGTCAACTCATCCACTACATTCTCAATAATTTTCACCAAGGAACCTCCTTAAGGCGCCTCATTGGCCTCACTAGCTCCCACCGAGACAACGAGCCAATGTGGTGCAATCTAGTTTGAAGGTGAATGGGGATGGTTGGTTGGGACATATCCCTGATCTCCAATACATCTTGTTGCAATCGATGAAGTGTCACCATACTTATGCATTATGCACATAAGAAACGGTACACTTGAACTGTTTTTTCCTTCACACTCTTCCATGAGTCACTCCATATCAAGGTCATGCGACCATTCACCATGTCCAAGTTTGCTAGAGGAGGAATCAACCTCTTCCTTGGTTCTCTTCCACCAAGGTTGTTGAGTCTCCCTCATGTCCTCTTGGTCCACAAATGGTTTCTTCTCCTGTTCAATGATCTATTCCAACATCTTCTTCTTTTTGACTTCCTCTTTTCTTTATTGCCGCTCATCAACTTTCAAACAAAAATTAGCCAATCCATCCATTGTTTTATCCAAATCTCCAACTATCTATTGAACATTGGCAAGCCTCTGTTCCACTGACACGAGATTCCTTTCGTTCTCTATGTTAGATTGTCCAACCATCAACCCACATCGCCCAAGTTCACCTCCACAAGGTTGCTTACTATGGTCATCCACAACAACAATCTGCAAGGAAGACATATGCATGTCTCCTTCCTTCCTCCTAATGGTAGGAATCAAACATGGAGTCTGTCCTAAGAAAATGGCCAAACTATTCATGTGAGGAATCAATGTTTCATTTTCATTCCTCATGAACTTATGTCCTAGCACAAATTCAAAATCATCCATTAGAACAATGATGAAACTCGTCTTTCCACATCGGTCTCCAAGCTTCAACAAGATGTACTTGGCCACACCAACGACTCTCCCCATGCCTATGTTGGCTATATTGAAGGTTGTTTGTGTAGATTCATGTTACAACCCAACCCTCTTCACGATGTCGTCCATCAAGAAGTTATGAGTCGCCCCATTGTCCACCATGGCTAACACTGACTTCCCATTGAGTTCGGCCTACACATAGAAAAGTTTTGTTTCATCTTACTCTTGGCTCTCTGTGGATTCACCCTCCATGAAAGCATTCAAGACCTACAAGACCCCAACATATGGGTTGTCTGCCTTATCCAAAGAATTCAACTTATGTTTCAAGGGACAATTCTTTGCATAGTTCTCCTTGGCACAAATCCAACACAAAATCGACTTCTTCTCTTTCTCTGTGTCCATTTGCTTGACATTGTCTTCACTATCCTTGGATGTCATCGTCTTTCATTTTTACTTGTTCTTCCCCTTCCCTTGTTGTTTCTTCTCACCTTGGGTGTCCTCACTGTTCCTAGGACCTATCTTGGGTTCACCCCGAAAGTCCAATAATTTTTCCATTGCAGCTATTGTTGCTACATCAATTTGCATGTTCTATCATCACATCTCACTTTGCATCCATGGTTGCAGACCATTCATGAAGTGGAAAACCCTGTCTTATTTAAAAAATTCTTTGATATCCAACATGAGCCTCATGGACTCCTTGATGTAGGCTTGGATATTACCAACATGCTTGAGATCCAACAATTGATTCCTCGCCATGCTTGGTTCCCCATACCAAACTGTGCCTTTAAGGCTACCTTAATATCTGCCCATTTTTCGATCTTCTCAATGGTTCTCCTAACTGCTAAGTCTTCCACTCAGTTCCTCCAATAAATATTAGTGGTTCCTATCAAGAACATCACTACAACGTTCATCTTGGCTTCATCTGAACTTTCTTTCAACTGCTCTAAGTACTATCCAATGTCCCAACAAAATTTTCCCAACAACTTAGCATTGCGAGTTCCGTCATATGGCTCAGGTTATTTTATCTTGATCCTCATTAGCATGACAATAGATATTTGTCTATTATCCAAAGCTCATTTCAACAATGTGATGGTGTCGTCTTGGTCCTTCAATCTTTGTGTGAGTATGACAAGTGCATCCTTCGCTGCCTTGAGTCTATCCTAAATGTCATTCATCAAGGTGTCAGTCATCATATTTGCAGATGACTGGCACTCCTGAATGGATTCATTAACCCATTCTTCATCTTGTCAATATTAGTCTCCATTAGATCGACCTTCTCACCCATGTGTTGGCACAATGCATTCGTCATCTGCTCAACAGTGCTTTCCAAGATAATGCCCTGATCCTTCATTTTTCCAGTCTTGGGATCCCTCTCGGTGTCACTGTAGTCATCCATGGATGGCCTTTCAAGTATCTTCACTTTACTCGTGAAGGGTTCATCCAAGGCACCCAAGAGTTTGGCTCAAGACTTGTTCAAAATTATGCAATCAACTGTATGGTTGGGTCTGTGATAAGTTTTCGATAGTCCTATGTTCGTCTTCCTTTCCTAGGTGCTTCATTCACCCTCAGAACTTTGCGCTTGACTTTCTCAAGGAGTGCACCTAGGCCTGCTCACAGGTCACGAATTCCATCCAAAAATCAGTCCTGTCACAACCCACCACATCTACACTCATGTTTCTCTTGTGATGGGTCAGTCCGTCATACCCTCACCAATCCTGGACCTAGACTGTTTCACCAAACAAGTGCACCCCCTTCCCACAACTGTTTTGAATGTAGTAGTGGTGAAGAGCACCAAATTGTTTCTCAATCTTTCTCTAATACCACATGTCACGAAGGTGAGAGCATGGTGATGAACTCACCAAACTATCTTTCTTGTCTGCTCTGATACCACCTATCACGACCCCACATGACGCTTGATCAGATATAGCGATCATTCACCTCCTGAGGGTGTGTGACACCGCTATAGTTCTTACTTGGTTGTTTGGCACAACAAGAATACTTCATTCAGACTACACCTCTTCACCTAGAGCATACCCATACTCCATTCTAGGCTACTGGTGAGTCATACTCCTACTCTAGTGCAACTCTTGCTTACTCAGACAATTGTTAACACCTAGAGCATACCCATATTGGTGAGTCATACTCCTACTCTAGTGCAACTCTTTCTTACTCAGACAATTGTTAACACAATTTAACACTTAGTCTTATTTAACAATTTTTAACACAATTTAGCACTTAGTCTTATTTAACAATTGCTAACACAATTTAGCACTTAGTCTTAGTCTTATTTTAACATGCCTCCACAGACCTACGTTTCCAGACTTCCCCAAAACCTCCCAAAACATCCAATTTTTGGCTACTTGTCTTCCATCTTGGAAACTCAACCTGATTTCATTGCCGTAGACTTGCCTCAGACTTGCACTCCAAATATCTTGTCAAAAATTCTCTCTGTCTTTCAAGAGTCACTTGCTTGAAACATCATGTCTCTTCAGTATGTCAGGCCCCTTTGCAAACCCACACTCAATCGACTCGTCGCACCACTTCTGTGGACCCAGTGCGCCCATCCAAAGCCCACGTATCAATCAATCGTTCGTCTCTTGGATTGACACGCCCCATCCTTGGGTGCACGCCTCTTGCCTTGTGCACTCTTTGTGCTAATCGCCGTGACTCCTCGTGGGTGTGTCAATGGGGTCGTCCAACCTTTCCAGTGTGCCCATGTTTCCGAGGGCAGATGGGTTCACTCCTTGGGCATGCTCCCAAGTTTCCCCAACCTTGCCCAAATGCAACCCAAATCTTCGTCAATCGTTCTAAAGCAAGTAAGGTGTATGTCCCCTTGGTGCCGCATGTCACCATCGTGCACCCAAGGTGTTCTTGCTCACACTCAAACATCTTTGTTCGCTCAATCAATCACTTCTTACTTGTGCTCTTTGTTTGTTCTATCATTGAATCTAAAAAAAACACGTGCACTCGATGGATGTTATGAGAGACCTTACATCACTAAGATTAAAATACCAAAAAAAATACAATTTAAAGATTTTAGTTTTATATTATTATTATTGTTCTAGAAAAGTACATTACTAAATAAAAACACAATATCAAAAAATAATCATATTATTAGATATTCTTAAATAAAAATTAAAAAAATAATTATATAATGCTTTTAAAAATTGACATGTATGTAATGTTGCATGCTCAAATCCAATAAAAGAAATATAAAGTTATAAATGCGCATACACCGCCACCATTATGAGTGACCACACCACCCAAATCACGCTGTGCAATGTGGGCCATACCTAATTTCTTAATTTATTTCAAGGTTGGTAATGTTTAACACATTTTTAATTTAAAATTGCTTTGTTTAATGTATATGGAAAATTAGTTTTTAACACCTATTCCAATTTCTTTATTATTGTTTGGAATAGACACAATAGAACATTCCCTAAAATGCATCGTCATAGTATCCTATTGTATAGAATTAATGAAACAATATACACACATCACGTATCTCATTTTAAGTGTGTTGCATAATGATATTATGTTATATTATATATATATTTATATAATTGAATATCAATCTTTATTGTATAGAATTAATGAAACAATCTACACACATGCACGTATCTCATTTTAAGTGTGTTGCATAATGATATTATGTTTACTTAAACATACATTACTTTTTTTTTTTTATATCCAAGTAAAACAATCATGTACACTGTATTATTACAGTTATATAAAAATTAATAAAATAATCATATTATCTTTTTCCATAATATCATATTACCCCTATCACATTACTATTTAATATAGTATGTCTGCAATATAATATTTTGTCATGTATCTAGATCTATAAATATGTTTTCTATCTGGATTCAACTAAACTATTAGTAAGAACATATAACATATAATGTTTTTATTTTTCGAGGGAACAATTCTTGGAAAAATTTACTAGGTATTTTTTCTCATTTCGAGGATAGTATCTAGGGTAAATCAGATTTTGTAAAAAGTTGAGGCTTTTTTAATAGCGTGCTCATTTAAGAGTCAAACATGTCACTTGCGGGAATTGAACTTGGATGAGGGCAAACACCCCTCAGCACAAATCACTCGAGCTAAACACAATTGACGACATACCATGTTATCAATACTTAATTTAAATATGTATACCATCACAAAATTATGTTAATAAGATACAATCTTTAAGTAGATGAAACCCACATTTGAATGTTTGAATGCAATTGCCTTTAAATTCCATAATACCAAACTACAAACACATGTGATCAATCATCACATCATGAAACCCACCACCTAGCATCATGACACTATAAAGATCAACCAACATGAAACAACCAATTTTATCTCCAACATCTATAGTGTTTTTTCTAATATTTAGAGAACTTCCTTTCAACCACTCTATGATTCAGGTAAAGGTGAACCTTTATGCTATTATGTTTTTTCGGGAATTCTTTCCCAATAATAGTAAGGAGGTTCCTAAACATAGTATAACTAGTAAACTATTAAGTAGTGGTGCACCACTATTGGAAGTTTCTTAGCCAAATCTCTTTAATAAATTTTTTAATAAAATGTAACTCTCTAATAATATGACTCAATTTAGATTATAAATTCTTATATCAATGACATTTCACATAACATCACAATGATATTAATATCACAACCATGTACAACTTATCAATTTTGATAGGTGCATAACCTTAACATTATTATCATAAATTATCACATGAACTTTACACAACTCTACCACATGATTTCCCAACATAGTCCTCACATAGTTCTAAATCATTTTCTCTTTTCCCAATATGAGAATACTCATTTTATAGGTAAATGATTATTAGAGATTAATAACGAAAGACTATTCTAGTTGGGAAAAATCTAATAGCTAAAGGTGAGTAAATAAATGTTGTGGAAAATTTACTTACATTTCTTTCTTCTTGTTGAATTAGGGTTTGCTAAAGGGATCACCATAGATCTACTACTTCTTATGATCTCAACAATACATACTTTTATCATCTCAACAATATATACTTTACTTTTCCATGAGTATTAATATATATGTTTCTTTCGGATTTTCTTGAATTTTCTTGAATAATATTTTTGGATTTTTTTGAGTAATATTTTCGAGATCTATTATTGTTTAAATTTTATTTTGTGAATAGAAATTTCTATATACTTAATATCTTACACATCTCATATGCATCGCATACATGATACTCAATCATAATTTTTTCTTAATTATAAATAAAAAATTGCATTCTACAAATACTTTAAAATAATTTTAGTAACCACCATACCGATTTACATATATGACAAACATCACCTTAAAAACCGAAAAAGAGTATCCAGGAAACTTTTTCCTCATTCCCCCCATTTTTCCTCTCCTTCTCTATCATAATTTCCTTGCAAAGTATATATCATATATCCTTTCATTCATTAAAGATAAATATATATTATTGTATTCCCTCTTCGTTTTTGTTATTGATGTATCCCATTTTCTTTTGTCATTTTATTGTTCATCGTCTCTTTTAACAAATTTTAGTTGTATCATTGCTCAATCTCAAATAGATACATAATTGTTCATAACAATATTTGAAAGATTCAAAAGGTATACTTCCGGATATAAATTCATATATGTTCAAAACCCTGGATTCAAATAAGCTATGTGGCATAGAAAATCCCACACTATATCATTAGTCTGGAGGCATTTCAAACAAAAAACAAATCGACAAGAGATTCATAACTAAAAACCTTTATAAAAAAGAAGACTAAAGACTGAAGCTAGTAAATATTGATGTGTTCCTTGGAACCTTCAGTTCCATTTGCCCATTTGTAAAATGTAATTACTCTTTCAGGTTCTTGTAAAGCTTTCTTGGAGAGTAAATTCGTCTCCTTATTATATTCGCGGTAGATGTGATCAAAAATAATTTCATGGAAGTGGATTCTTAAGGCCTTTATTTTGTGCTTCCAACCTTCGATAACACAAGCCCGTAGTCTACCTCTTTTGTTTAGCCAATCTATTACAACTTTTGAATCTCCCAAAATCTGGAGTTTGTGAATAGACAAATGTTTTTCCAACAATAATGTTGCCCAAACTCCCAAAATCTTTGTCTTTGTATTAGTGCCATCCCCGAAAACCACCTATAAACTGAAAAATCAGATGTTTTTATGACCCCTCCCGTCCCACACCATTTTCCATTTAAATGTGTTGCCCCATCAAAACAAGCTACAATAGTATCATAATGTTGTGTAATCAAGCAAGATCAAATAGGGAGTATATTTTGGGAGGCCGTGGGTCTTTTCAGTGAGCCAAGAGTTTTAGAAACCACCGATAGAGTTGATGGAATTTTTTCTTCAAAAATGGAAGAATTTCTTTCTAACCAAATATACCAACAAATAAGTGTAGCTAAAAAGGAGGGGACCATCTTATCTGCTGTCCAATTTGAGAGACATGCTGCGAGAGAATTTCCTTTCCATACATTTTTTTATCTTTTGACCAGTTTGAATTTGATCCCATATTGCTTTTGTAAAAGAACAATGAATGAAGAGATGTGTTGTATCTTCAAAATCCTTCTTGCATAACTGACATCGACCTGAGCCTACCCATCATCTTTGTTGTAGATTAACCCAAGTCAAATTTTAATTCTCCATTGCCAACCATAAAAATAGATTTATTTTTAGTTGGATATCACATTTCCATAATCTTTTCCTCCATCTCTGAGTGGATAATAGAATCAAATATGCATTTTTGACTGTAAGATAACCTAAGGAGTCTTTAACAGTCTACATTAAAATATCTTCCTTATCCTGGATAGATGCTCCTAAACCAATAAGAGCAATACAAAAACAATCTCATTCCGTTGTTAGCTCACGAATAATGTCCAGCTCAATACTACTGACCCAATACTTATTTTCCTTGCAACCTAACATTCATATCATATTGATATTACTCACAATATGCTTTAATGATCACATTTTGAAAAAGTGTCCCAATATAATTATATCTAATTTATAATGCTCAATGTATTCATACTTAATATATATTATACAATATTTTACAATAAAATATTATCTTATTAGTCCCTACCAAAGCAGGACTATAGCAATGAGTTTTCTATTGATTTGACATTAATTCTCATTGACTTAAAAAATTTCCATGGAAACCTAATGTTCTACATAAGAAATACAATTTTTTTATTTTTTTATCTATAAAATAATTTATTTTTTTTAACTGTCATTGGTTGAAAGGTTTGAGGTCTTATTGTGGCCTTCACGTCATTCAAGAATTTCAATTAATTGCACAATTTCATACTTCGTCGTCTGTCCTCTCTCCACGTGTTTTCTTCTTCGCCGACTCCAAAGGCTGCTTCACCCACTCCTGAGAGCATCCTCGAACTGCTTCAATGGCTCCCTCGTCTCCAGCCACTCCTTGAGCTATTCTAGAAGGTTCCCTTTCATTTTTCAGGGGATGGGCAAACTTCCTACAGCTCTTCTTGTGTATGCGCGCATTGTTGGTTGCTTTGACGATTAGTGCAATTAATTTGGCATAGTCCAGCCCTGTGATCTGGGCCACATTCACTACTTCCCCTAGGTAGTCACTACTCAATTCCATTAGAATTCACCCCAGAATAGCATAAATTTTTCTATGTGTCTGCAGGTTGCTATATATAGAGTACTTGTTCACCACCTCAAAGATGGCAGAGTAATTAATAGCTAGTTACTTGAGCCTTACGCCATTTGATCCCTGCAAGAGTTTCATCTCCTGTAACTACCCATATGCCCTCCTTTCTCGTATCAAGTCTACCAGACACGCACATTTGGTTCGGATGCTCAGGCCAACATCACATTTACTGTCAGGTTGGGTACGAAATGGGAATGGATTAAGTTAAAATTAAGGGATTATTGTTCAAATTTATAAAATTATAATAATTTTGAAAAAATAAATAAATTAAGTTGAATTTTATTAAAAATTGAATTCGTTTACTTATTCAATTTATTAAATAAATTTCATAAACATTACATTTATTATTATTATTAGTCCCTGTCAAAGAAGGACTATAGCGATGATTTTTCTATTGATTTGACATTAATTTCCATTGACTTAATTTTTTTTTATGGGAAACCTAATGCTCTAGATAAGAAATACAATTTTTTTATTTTTTAATCTATAAAATAACTTATTTTTTTAAACTATCATTGGTTGAAAAGTTTGATGTGTTATTGTGGCCTTCAGGTCATTCAAGAATTTAAATTAATTGCACAATCAATATTTCATACTTCGTCATCTGTCCTCCCTCCATGTGTTTTCTTCTTCACCGACTCCAAAGGCTACTTCACCCACTCCAAGGCCAACTTCATTTTTGATAAAGAAGAATGTGGTTTGGACAAGGTCGGAGGCGACACTTTCATCCGGGTGGATAAATCGCATTTTTCAGTAGGTAAATTGATGATTTACAACTACTTCTTTCCTAAAGCACAATATCAAAGCCATGGCCATGCCCTAGACTTGGTCCGGTCCATTCCAAAAAGCTTCTAAAATGCGGTTTTGTATAAAGCAAACCCTGGTTTATCTATTTTCAAAGGCATTGATCCACTGCATCGGGGTATTCCGCCCAAGAGAAATACCACTCCTATTATCATTTTCCTAAGGCTTTAGATGCCTATAAATTGTGCGATCCGGAAAGAGTATCTCAACCTTCTGCAATCCAATCATTCAGAAATAAAAGTGTGGGTCATCGCAACTCTGCCATGTTCGATTT
This sequence comes from Picea glauca, assembly GCA_000966675.3. Taxonomy (NCBI): domain Eukaryota; kingdom Viridiplantae; phylum Streptophyta; class Pinopsida; order Pinales; family Pinaceae; genus Picea; species Picea glauca. The sequence goes on from JZKD02S0515198.1 coordinate 129,581, forward strand.
TCAACGCAATTTTGAGAATCATGGAAAGAACGCTTTCTAATCTAGCCTAAAGAAATTGTGTTTCTGGTGGTTTCTGCTTATAGATTTTGGGGAACTATTTTCATAGGTTGAGGATGTCATGCAAGGTCACCATGCAACGACTGTGATGTGTATAGCGGTGTTCCTGTCAACATGGATTACAAATGGGTACATAAATTCAGATTGTAATCGATTGAGAATTCAATCACTAACATCCTCTTCAATGAGCATTTTCAGGACACATTACATCCATACAATCAACAAAGCTATTACGGATACTTGCGATATATCAATTACTGAAGAGGAATTCCTGGATTTCTGAACTTCTAAGAGCCTTGACTTCCCTACATTCCTTATAACCGGCCACATTTGTGGTGTGGAGTATGAGGGGTATTGTATCTTAGCTTACAGGTTGAATAATTGCCTCATGTGGTTGTTGCAGTTTAATCAGACCAAAATATGCATTGCCTTCGCCTTTACTTATCAGAGAAGTGTGGTTTCCTTGTTCAACAACCTTTCCATTCTCAATCATTTCTATACAGTCAACATTCTAAATTGTGCTCAAATGATGAGCTAAAACGACACTCGTTCTTCCCACCATCATTCCATCTAGTGCTTCTTGAACTACTTTCTTTGAATTACTATCCAATGCACTCGTTGCCTCGTCCAACAACAAGATGCTTGGATTGATTATAATTGCCCTTACTATCGTTATTCTTTGCTTCTGCCCTCCAGACAACTGTGTTCCCCTATTCCCCCTGTAGGTCTCATATCCATCCTTCATGCCACTGAAATATTAACAATGCATGGAATTTAATAGTGAGTATGCTAGGGGTTTTATTTTGCAATGGTTGGAAAACAAATTTTATAGTTGTTAGGGAATTGTATTCAGTCTACTTACGAAATGAATTCATGGGCATTGGCAACCTTTGTAGCCTCTACTATCTCAGTTTCTGTTGCGTTCTCTTTACCATACGCAATGTTGTCTTTGATACTGCCTGCAAATAGAGTTGGCTCTTGTCCTACAAGGGCTATGTGTTATCTCAGAGACCTCAAATTAAATCTCTTAATGTCTTTCCATCCAATGAGTATAACCCCTTTCAGTGGATCATAGAATCTCTCTATCAGTCCAATGATGGTGGACTTACCATAGCCGCTCCTTCCAACTAGTGCTACGCAATTTGGTAATATCTAGTATTACCAACTAGTGCCATTGTTAATACCTGCCAAAGCTTTGACCGGTATGTATATTTTTATCCGCACCTGTGAATTATGTTATAAAACCATGATTGTGAGTAACTTTTATGTTTATATATATATATATATATATATATATATATATCATCCTTTGACACTTAACTATGTCTATCAGATCCATTCTCAATGATACACTACTACATATGGGCGGATTATTCCATGAAAATTTTCCACGCTTCAACTAGTTTCATATTTTTTGTAAACAGGGCAGGATTTTCGTCGCTATTGCCACGAAAATTACTCGCAATATCGACGAAAATATTATTTAAATCTAGTCGTGATTTTCATCTCTATAGCGATGAACTTTCATGGCAATAGTGACGAAAAATTTGCCTATCTCATTGGTTGGTGTTAACAACTAGTTGACTATTTTATCTATATATACGTGACTTTAAAAGACATTGTGTCACAATTTCTATAGTTACGACACTGTTCTTGGATTTTGATTGAGCTGTTTATTTTTTCTGTCACCCACCGGTTGAACAAATCCAATTCTCGATCTACATAGCTCGGATTTTGAACTTGCAAGGTTAGTATGTTAATTTTTACTGATGTACTCATTTAACTTGTAAATTTTTTTTTAAATGTCCAAATTTCATTTAGCTTGTTTTTTCCTTGATAATATATTATAATATGTGTAGTACCATATTTCATGTCTTTGATTTTTGGATCTAGTTAGTATATTCTATGGAAAAGGGTATGTGGATTCCATAATATTCTAGGTTTATGGAATCCACATACCCTTTTCCCTTCAATTGTATCTATAATCTCTCTCTCTTTTCATTGATAAAGATATGGAATTGCTCTTGAAACTCAACCTTGATCGATGAAATGATAGTAATTGATTGTCATTTTCTTCTTTCTTTTAATTTTTAAGACCTAACAAAAAAACACCAACAAATCTTGATTGAAGATTTGATACCACTTGTTACATCCCTAGTACCCAAAAGGGATCACACTTGCATAAATTTAAAATAATATAACACTGACAATAATGGTTGGGATACTTGCACACCTAATGGTTGGTAGCTAGCACTTACTAATTCAATTAAATGAAGGAAGAAATCTCCATGAATAAAATATTGAAGTTGATTGTTATAT
>JZKD02S0515198.1:131966-168253 GCA_000966675.3 Picea glauca
TCAGAGTGTCATAAATGCTTACCCTAGAATTTTGATATAAAAATGATTATTTATGATGTAGTGTATCATTGCTAGACACCCCAATAAACAAATAGCATTCGACATAAATGATATAAATTTTAAAGTAAAATAATAAACAAAATAAAAAATAAAATATAAATTACTAAAATTTAAAAAAATATTAAATCTAATAAAAATAGTTACTCAATACTAAGTAAATATAAATTTTTTTTTTTTTTTTTTAATAATGATTTTTAAATTATATTTATAAGACGGATTTGATTTAACCATTAAAAAAAGAAGTGGGAAGAATTTGTTTTTTATCACAAGCATGGATATTTCATTTGTAAGTAGTTAAAAATCAACAATGAACTAATGCTCTTTTAAAAAACAGAGACAAACATTCTAGCCTATAACATGGTGCCATTAATTATTTAACAATAGTGTAATTACATAGATATATCAATAGGTAGGTCCCCTCACTGCCGAATAAAACTAATGTATTTAGTGGAGGTCCTTTCCTATATATTATATTCAGATTTCAGTAAAAATTGATTGCAAAATATATCCGTAAAAACTCTAAAAATTTGAACGTTTAGATTATGTGTAGCTTATAACACATTTTCAAATCTAAACATAAGAAACTAATGAAGTTATAATTAATGGTCATTTAAGTGTAACATGTCGCTCTTGCGAGCACATGTTATTGACTTATTCTTTGAGGACACTTGCATGCAAGTGATCCGGTTATAGTATTTGGCCATTTGTTTCGCTTATGGATTCTTATGATGATGTTGATGGATTATGATTTATGTTGTTTGATATCTATGTATTGATAGATGTTATTGACGAGTTTCAAATGAGTGTGCAGGACACTTGACAAATTGTGGATGTCGATGATATCAATGGACCTCCTTAGACTCCAGATTGAGTCAGGGAGTGGATTGTATTGGTTTGAGTATTTCATTTATGCATATGTGACATATGATCGATTATAGTATGTTTTGTATATGGATCATTGACAATGTTTCGTTGATGGATGCAGGCTAACGAATACTTTCTAATCTGACTCATATAAGGAGTAAAGGGGCCATGCACATAGACCAGATATTGAGGGAGAGGTGTGACAGCATTCCTGTCATAGCCTACTAGAACTCCCATCATGGCTCGAGTTGTAGGTTAATGATTACCTAGTTCAAGAGGTCCACGATGTCATGAGGGAAAAATGAGACAGTCACTCATGAAGATTTCTAAGGGGCACGCAATAAGGCAAGGTCCTTACTCCTTCGAAGCCCTTAGTCTCTCACAAGGTCGCCTAAATGGAGTGTTGAATCCAAGGGTTGTACAACTACCAAAACCAATCAAGGCAAGTGACACCCTTGGAGCACAAAGTGCGTCTTGAAGGGAATGTCACGTAAATAAAATTTGAGTCAATGAATCTAGGTGGCCTAGAAAACCCTTAGCGAATAATTAAACTTGTAAAATCTTGAGCACTGTCGGATCAATTAATTAATTAATTAATTAAGGATTGAATTTATTAATTATAATCCCTATAAGAGTCTAAGCCTTTCCAAATAAAATTTAATTAAGCCTAAGTCTAAGTTAGTAAGACGACTAAAAACTAAATTTATAAATTAAATAATGAGAGGATGAAGTAAATCAATTTAAGAAATCAAGGAAAATAAAATAAAATAAACCTAAAGATTTATTTAATACACATATGTGCAAGAAATTACCAAATTGGAATTTGAGGTAAGAATGGAATAAAGCTAAAAGAATGGGCATGCATAGAAAGGAATCTAGAGTCTAGTTAACACTAGTCTAACAAGGAGAAGATTCATATTTTAAATCAACTCAGATTTAGTAAGGCGTCAGCCATTAATTGAGAATAAGGGGAATAAAGAGACAACTAGGAGTGATTTAAGGAGTGCTTTTAGGATGGGTGAGGGAAATTGACTTTAAATTAAAATAAATTATGGAATTTTCTTGTGCAACTTATGGAGAGGGTGACAAGTGTATGGGGGAAATAATTATTAATTAATTATTTAAAAGGTGAATTAAATGTGCAATTAAATGTGTCATTAAGGAAATTCCTATAAAGCAAATGGAAAAATGGAAAATGGATCACACTGGTTATGGGCAAGGTTATGTTGCAGGAATTTTGATTGGTTTTTCTTGTGAGAGTTGGGATACCCAGCTTGAGAGAGAGTGGTGGCTCTACCTTGTGAGGTGAGATAGGAGCTAGAGGAATTCTAGTTGTGTGTGTGCATGGCCCCTTTGTGGCTCGGGGGGCTAAGGGGGAAGAAGAGTACCCCTAGCGTTGGTTGGGAGGTACCGGTGAAGTCTCAATGATTAGAAAGAAGACGAAGGAAGGGAATGACATTTTCCAAAGATCGTCATCAAGCCTATCTTTGACGGTTAGAGTATTTAAATTTCAAGTTGTAATTGTTAAACCGAATGTATATTAAATTTGAATCTTACCGTGAAGTTGTGATTGTAAATGAATAATAAAATTTCGAATTAGTCTAATTATTGAGGGTTTCCTGTGGAATCTAGAGTCGATTAATGGCTCATGGTAAAGGTTTATATGTTACCGAATTCAATCTCCTTGTTCATTGTCCTTAACTAGAAATTCTTAATTAAGATAACATCCCTTGTGAATTGTGATTGTGCTATGTTGATAGAACGGTCTTGAAAAATAATTTGGTCTAGTTATTTCTAGATATTATGTTGTTGGAGAAGGGTCATTGATGGCTAACTCCCTTATGATTTCTTTTTCCCTTGTACAAAAACGTAGATGTTAGTATAGATTAAATGTGGATAGTTAGAATCTCTAATTAAAAAATTAATTGAAATTGATGGCGTGATGCACCCAGGATCAAAGTTCTATGATCCCTCAAGATATTACATAAAACTTATTGTCGTGAATTGTTTCTTTTCAAATTTGGTCCCGAAGTATTTCTCTGTTTGGATTGATTGTTGGATTATTAATCCAGGACTACGTGGTGATTAATTTTAGTCTCAGGTATCGATATCACTTCAACTAGACAGTAGAGTGGTCGATTAGCTCAGTGGTCTAGTACTGTAGAAATCTGTAATAAGTAGAATTATACCAACAGTGTGTGTCCAGGGGAGTCTTGTTAGTTAATTTCACCATGATTAAATTTTTTTAGAAGTGAAGGTTTTAGGAAATTCCTTAACCTTGCCTAAATATTCTCACCATTAAGTAGCTTGCCCCGACCATTAATAGGTTGAGAATCGATGGATTGATAGGGATACCGTAGTAGGTAGTTGGTTGCACCGAATGGATTTCTGCATGCTCTATGTATATTCCTTTTTTCTTACCCCATATATATACTTTTTCCTCCATGATTCATCCCCTATAGACTAATCGACGCGAGCATGCTCACAAATCACTAAGGAGATCATTCCTACAATTGTGACCAACGTTGAGTGCACTTTGCTAATTATTTCCCTCACTGGTAACCTCTTAACGACCTCTTCTATAGCCTGACACACTGAAATCTTGTTTCTTCGTGAGAACCCTCGGGATTTTGCCAAATATATTATGAGTGAGTGTCACCCTGTTCTATTGAGGTTTCCAAAGGAGCGATTAGGCTGAGAACAAATCGCCTTTAATTTTCGTTGGCAGAAATTAAGATAGTGTCCCTCCTTGTTGAGCGATGGGACTATCAGTTTTATCTTGTAATTGCAAGTTCATTAAAAATAAACCATCCTTAATTACTTCATCGAATTCCTTTTTCTGGTTGGTTTTGGGGTGTCAAATTGATCGTAATTTATGTTGGGTATTATTCAAACAGATCGCCTAAAATGGGTCGATCCTCACCTGTGCGAGTGGTCATCAACGAATCCTCCAAGTAGTAATTACCACTATCCCTTCGTGATGTTTCGACGCAGAGTAGTAATTTCTGACACCTCGCGAATTTATTCCAATTTGCTAGTAGGAACATCAAGTTAACTACCCTGTAAAATCGTTGAATGTAGTCTCCTGTTAAATTCGTTTTTAACCTAATTTCTACCATTAATTAAACCATGACTGGTAATAGCCTCTAGCTGTAAGGATAAAGTACCCCAAAAAATTATAATCACAACTTTCGTTTTAAACTCCTTACTTGTGAACCAATTTAACCGGTGACGATAGGTAGATCTTTCTTGTACCAAGAATCGAGGGGGGGGGTTAAAAGAAAATAGTTAGCTACCTGGATTACTATGTGGTTGAAGTGTCCAGCCGCATTAATAATCGTTGTCTCCACAGATGAGATCGATAGTTTTGAGTCATCTTGCATCAATTAATTATTTAACTAGCAGAGAGGTTAACTTGTGGCTGAGAACGTTGAAAGGTATCGGCTGAGAACGCGTGCCCCCAATATAAAATCGTTGTGGTAATCCGTCTGTGGTAATATGAAACATTCAGTTGCATTAGGTTGATAAATGGAACGCATGGGCATTAGACGACCGGTTCAGAAGCAGAACGTGGGCATTTATTTAGATGTCACGATTTAATCCTACTTAATCATTTAAATGTGGCAATTACATATTCTTATAGTAATTTTTTAATGTGATTAGGTAAATGTAAAAAAATAAACATGTTAACGAATTCCTTGATAAATGCAAGAAAGTTATGAACAATAAATCTGACCCATTGATTTTGGAGGATGACTAAGAATATGCCAACATCTTCAATGCATAGCCATTAGATTAGGATTTAAGGTTAAATAAGGTTAAAAGATCATTAATTGTGCCCATTGTCAATAGATGTACGCTTTTCGGCGTAACAAGCGTATTCTTGAGATATTGAAATCAATCATATTCTCCTTACATGAGATCTCCAGTGTTACACTTAATTTTATTAAAATTCTTCCTGGAAATTTCTAAAAAAGGTAGTGAGGTTAAGGTTCCATTAGCTAACCCTGGCTTACTTCCTTCAACAAATATGAAGTGAATGATTAAACCTATCATAGACTTAAGGTTACAATCTTGTAGAATTATGAGCACCAGCGTTGAGTTATAAAGATCTAGAATTTAGATATGATTATAATTTCAAGGGTGTTAATCCAAGAGTAATTTAATGATCAGTTGTGGTGATTCCCTTATTTTAAAAGGGGGAGGGTTGAATTATTTAGGAGATGTTTATTACTGAACTGAATAGATTCTAGGGTGAAGATGACATCTTAGGAAAGGAAAATTGGTAATTGTCCTTGGAATTTAATATTAAAATCTTACAACACTACTTAATTAAAATAAGTGATTTAATGGTATATTTATCAATTGTGCTACCTAAGAATGGTACTTGATACCATAGATGGATGAAATCTATAATTGATGCTTGAAATTAATGATTTAAATGTTGATGTGTGATGGGTTAGGAGTTGCTTACTCGTGTACCATGAAAATAAAATCGATGATTACCTTGCACCATGTATTAAATGTTAATGTATGATCGGTTATGAATTTTCTTAATCTTTCATCTTGAAATTAATGTTGATGTATGATGAGTTATGAAATTAGATTATTCACGTGCATTAAAATAATGTTGATGTATGATTTCTTAGGTTATTAGATCATTCGCACGCATTGAAATAATGTTGATGTATGATTTCTTACATGATTAGATTATTCGTACACATTGAATAATGTTGATGTATGATTTCTTAAGTGATTATATTATTCACTCACATTGATATAATGTCGATGCATGTTTAATTAAGATATTAGATTACTCTTTCCCCATGAATAACTGATGATCGAGATTGATTGATTGATCTAGTTGATTTCAGTTTGTTCGGATTAGTGGGATTTAGAAACCTCCTTGTTCCTCAGAACAATCACCAACCCTGAGACCTTACGTGGTCAAAATCAATCGGATGAATCCTGGGCTTGAGCATTGTTTATGTGTCCTAGAGGTCCTAACCATGCAGGATATGTTGGGCAAGTAGTTCTTTATTATTCAACGATATGGTTGATCATTAATTATATTTTCTTTAGTTGATATTGTTGTGATGAATTGTGTCATTATCATTTATGATTATGTGTTGATCAAGTGTCATTATTGATTTCGATGATGTGTCGCTTTCATTGTTTTTAATAATGATGTTGTGTTGAGTATGCGTTGCTATGAATTATGTGTGACAATTCTTCTAGCCTAAAGAAAAAAAAATATCAATTGCGCTTTTCTTTTCCTAGTCATAACGAAAGGGTTGTTACATATGGTATCAGAGTGGGTTCAACCTCGCGACTTGGGATCATTACATCTTCCACTGTATTAAACACTTGATTAATAACGTGTTGCTAATTACAATTGAAATTTTTCCATGAAGATAATCATGGTTAGAGGACGCCATGTAGGTAGACGACGTGGTTCTAGGGGTAGAGGTGGGATGCCTCCAGTAGCATCCATGCCAGAGGGGTATAACCCCCAAGGAGAAGAACAAGTCATTGGACAGGAGCAGATTCTTGTGGGGGATGTGGTTGGTTTGATTAGGTCCTTTCAGAGGATTTCATAAGCCTTGATTAACCGAAAAGATAAATATGAGGTTAGGGTGCCTATGCTCAATGAGGATCCACAATGCACCCCAACTGGTACTGGTAGCATTCACAGAGAACTCGAGAAGGTTAAGTTTCCTAATTTCATGGGTGCCATGAATGGCTCAACTACCAAGGCATGGTTGGAGAACATGGAGATGTGATTTTCACTTCATGACTACACCTCCAACATGAAGGTCCGCATGGTGATATTTCAGCTGAAGGGGAGCGCTCTTCTATGGTGGAAGACACTCCTACCTTAACTAAACATGGTCATCAAAGACGAGTCATGGGAACTGTTCAAGGAATGGTTTCGGGAGAGGTATTTTTCGTAGGAATTCATTGAGCACCAACTCAATGAGTTCAACACCTTACAACAAGGTCGTCGTACAGTGTCGAAGTATGAGGCCCGATTCATGGAGATGCTTAGGTATGCTCCACATCTAAACACAAAGAAGATGAAGGTCAACAAGTTTGTGTTTGGCCTTAAATTCAACACCCATGTGAAGGTGAGGATCCTAATGCCATAGACATTGCATGACGCAGCCAGAAGGCCGTCATAGCAGAGGAAGAGTTGACCAACGAGGGTCAGGGAAGGACTCCTGCAAGACTAACTGGATAGAAGACGAAAGGTGTGCAACAACATCAGACACCATCCAGACATACATCAGAGTATCGAGATACATAGAGAGGATCCAGGTTCATGACACCACAATGACCAGATCCTCAATAGAGGACTCCCTACAGAGGACCACCGCATCAACAATAGTTTAGGCCTGTTCAACATAATAGACTAGTATTTTCGGCTGGAAGGCCAACAACTTCTACTTCGAGTACCAAGAGTATTGTACCTAAGACCGGATGTTGGACATGTGGAGAGCCACATTACCAGCGATAATTTTTGGTTGAGAAGGCCAGAGTGGTCAGATCAACATGACACACTACAGTTGGAGATTCGGGCAAGGCACATGGGATTCATGCAGCGGTGAATAACTGCCAGGTTGAGCACTGGTCCACTGTGCTCGAGACAACAGGTACCATCATCAACCAAAATTTTAGTATTTTGATAGATCTAGGTGCTATAGAGAGCTTTATTTCTAGTGCAGGGATGAAAAGTATTAAGGTAAAGGAAGTCGAACATGACGAGTTTAGGTACATAGAAATGGCTTTGGGTGCCAAATAGAAGGTCAGAGGAAGGGTTTCAGAATGTCGCATTAACTTGGGATATTTTTTAATGACGTTCGACCTATATTTCATGATCTTAGGATCTTATGACATCATGATCAGTATGGACTGGTTGGAATCACATGATGAGATACTCAAATCTAAGATTAAACGGTTGAGTTTGACCGATGATTAGGGAAAGAGAAGAGTGATTGTAGGAAGATACCAGGGAGTGTCCTTGAGGTTCATTTCTTCCCTACAACTACAAAAGAGCATGCGCAAAGGATGCCAACTATATGAAATATTAGCACTGAACGATAAGGGTTTGGCGAAAGGATTAGAAAACCTTCCGATAGTATGAGAGTTTGCGGACGGGTTCCCAGAAGAGTTACTAGGTTTTCTGCCTGAAAGAGAGATGGATTTTACAATTGACTTGAAACCTGGAATTAAACCAATAACAAGAACACTTTATCGAATGTCGACACCTGAGTTACAGGAGTTGAAAATGAAACTGAAGGAGTTGTTGGACCTAGGACCTATACGTCCAAGTGTGTCACCCTAGGGTGTGCCTGTTATTTTCATAAGAAAGAAGGATGGGTCGTGGATACTCTATATTGACTAGCATCAATTGAACAAGGAAATGATCAAGAACCAATATATGTTGCCAAGAATAGACGATTTGTTTATCAAATGAAAGGTGTGACAATATTCTCAAAGATCAACTTGAGATTAGGTTATCACTAGTTACGAATTAAAGAGGAAGATATTCCTAAGACCGCATTCAAGACGATGTTCGAGAATTACGAGTTTACCATTTTACCGTTTGGATTGACAAACGCCTTAGGGGTATTCATGAGCTTGATGAATGGGGTGTTCCGCAAGTAATTGGACAAGTTTGTTCAAGCATTCATTGATGCCATATTGATATATTCTCGTATGACAGAAGAACATGATGAACATTTGCGCTTAGTACTACAATGTTTATGAGAAAACAAATTATATGGGAAACTATCAAAATGCTCTTTTAACCAATCAAGGATTCACTACTTAGGACATGTTATCTCTAATGAAGGCATCATCATGGATCCAACAAAGGTAGAGGCTATTATGGAATGGCATGCACTGAAAAACGTATCGGAAGTTCGCAACTTTATGGGTTTAGCAGGATATTACCGACAGTTCGTTGAAGGTTTTTCGAAGATAGAAAATCCAATCACGAAATTGCAGAAGAAAAACAAGAAGTTTGTATGGACTGAGAAGTGCGCAAAAGAATTTCAAAGGATCAAGGGGCTATTGAAAACTAGACCGATACTAAAAGTCCCCAACATGGACAAGGAATTCTTGGTGTGCACAGATGCATCGAAAGAAGTCTTAGGCGGAGTCTTGATGCAGGACGGTCAAGTGATCGCTTACATATCAAGGAAATTAAGAAAGCATGAGGAGAACTACACAACACATGATTTGGAGTTATTGGCCATTGTGTATTCCTTGAGAGTGTCGAGACACTATTTGATTGGATGGAAATTTGAACTAAAAATAGATCATTGTGGATTGCAACACATATTTACGTAGAGTGACTTGAACGCGTGACAAAGGCGTTGGTCAAAATTGCTTAGCGAATATGATTTTGAGATTTCTTACATAAAAGGAATAGTGACCCAAGTGAAAGATGCGTTGAGTCATAGACCACACATATTTTCGGTGATACCTCTTCAGACGAATCTTCAAGAAAAGATTCTAACCATACAACGCGACGATGACTGGTATAAAGAGGTTAAGGAAAATATCGAACACGACCATGTTGGTACCAAAGTTTGAAGGATATACATTGGACAAAGACAGATTGATGAGGTATAATAACTAGATGTATGTACCGCCTAACGATGAATTGAAAATTTTGATCTTAAACAAATCTCATAGAGAAGTGTACATGGCTCATCCAAGAGTCATGAAGATGAGGGCAGACCTTAAGCCCTTATTCTTCTAGAAAGGAATGGAGGCAGGCATAGTTAGATACGTGGCGAGATGTCTAGAATGTCAGCAAATGAAGGCTAAACATAGACATTCGACAGGGTTAATACAACCACATGCTATTCTGGAATCGAAATGGGAGGTCATTTCTGTTGTAGGAAAATCTCCCTGCGGACAGGTAGACCGCCTCTGAGAGCTTGACCTTAACTCTAGACAGAAAAATGATTAACGTGGACACTGACTTTCTTTCAAATCTATCAAAACTAATATGTGAGAAGAAAAGATGACAGAAGTACCTCTTTATCGACGTTTGTCCCTGCACGCTCCGAGTTGCGCTCCAATCCTTTGCTCCTCGCTGAGTTCTACAGACAAACAAGATACGACCACTTCCTACTCTATTGATATTATCTTGAAAACAGATCTATCAATTAATGATAAGTTCATGTAACATCAGACACAAACTAGAAAGAAACAGGCCAAGCGTGTCATATTAATGAGAATAACGACAGCAGTACTTACAATCGTAGATGTGAATGCGACAGCTTCGTCAAGTCCCCTTTGCCTAAACCTTTCTCGAAAGATCCATAACCTGGCTGACAGCAGCTTCACTGATCACTTCTCCTTTGGCTGACTGTGTGTTTCCTATGAGATCATAGGTTTCATGCTAACAATTCTTCCCCCTTTCCACCATCATAGAGCTTGCTTATATAGGTTGAAAGGAGCTTAACCTCTTGAGTTATCTTTAGAACAAGTTGGGAACTTCCTCCTTAGATCAGGGATCTCTTGATTAAACCAAGAATTCGAATGCAACTGCCTTCTAATCTCGAAATATATTCTCCTTATTCTCCTCAACGGGCCAACAACTACCCCAGATTAGGAAGCGCTCCTTCAAAAGGGGCATCAGAGTGCTAGAACGCTCCTTGAGAAGCTTAAGGGGAGCGCCAACGCTCTCAATATGAGAATCGCTCCTTTAGAGGGGGTAGGGGAGCATTATAACGCTTCCTGAAGCCTGGTAGGGGAGCGCCAGTGCTCCTAGAGCTGATATAGAGGAGCGTTCCCCCTCAAAACCTCTGTTTGAGAGCTCTATTCAGGTATCAAGAGTTATTTGACTTCAGTAGACCAGTTCTTCTTCTTCAAATCAATCATATGAGATGTTCTTAAGTGTTTCCTTAGTGTCGTCGGCATGGAAGTATGTTCAAACATCATTTGCGACACTTACGACCAACTTGCGACACTTGCGAAAGTTGTAAGGAAGATGCAACACTTACGAAAATTGAGAGGAACATGCGACACTTTATCCAGTTGAGTAATTTTGACGTGTAACAGAATGCCCCCCAAAGTATGAAGTTAGAAGATACGAACTGATAACTGAAATACTTTGTAGACGTTCAAGCAAGGGTATAGACTTGGAGAACCTGACGGAAACTGCACACAAACATCCAACAAATATCATGACATATTTCAAAACCCAAGGCAGGCATACCTATGCTTGAGTGATCAAGACTCGTAAGATATGGCCTCCATAAAATACACTGTGGATCCATAATTGTATTGATAAAAAGGTATAGCCACCGAAGATACAATGTGGATCTATACTTTGATGACTCAGACTGACCGTAGCCATGAAGAATACACAGTGGATCTACGAGATGACAGGGCATATCCACGACCAATATAAAGTGGATCTATGTAACAGTGTATGTGTTCTTTGTCCAATAGAAACTCCTTCGCAACCTGGGCAAAGCATATATCAAAGTGATTACTCAACCCAGGGTCTTCTTACCAATCCCAGTGTGATACAATTCTAACCACGTGAATAGATGTCTTGATGTCGAACATGGCAGAAACCACTTGATTACCGGTCCATGATGTAAACCATTAACAAGTGCGAGGGAGATCACCATTAATGTTAATGATTCCCAAGGTACCTTAGTACATTCCATCGAACATGAATAGATGATTTGAGGTCGAACATTCGTGGAATCATTCGATCAGAGGTCAATGATGTAAACCCACTATCGAATGTGAGGAGGCCTGCCATTGAGGCATGCAGGTCCCAAAGTACTAACTAGTTTCTAAGTCTAATTCCCGGATAATGTGTTGAAGTCAACAGGAATAGACTCGTCGAGGGAGGGCCTTGATGTATCCCCCGTCAACGACGCGAAACACATATAAATATGTAATTGGTAGATCAAAGAACATGGACTGACACGGGTTTTGAGACAAGATATTTGGGATGGCTGACTCTCGAGGCGGATACTTCCCTTGAACATTGAGGCACAACAACAAAACATGACGTGGACCAATACTTATGCAATGGATGCGATGACTTGCGTCAGGTGACCCAAAGGAGTGAAAGAAACTCAAAAGATTGGCTCAGTGCAGAGGTTCGGCAGATTATGATATGTGCAAATGAAAAAATGTTGTGTTCAAGGGTGACTCTAAGAAGTGCTGGATGATGTTCTCAAGAGACTGCTTGGCTTGCTCCTTTCAATTTTTCCCCCATCCAGATAGATGAGTACCTCTTTTTTATTTAACGAGCTTGAGGATAACACATGCTCGATATAACTCACCTTCGGTAAGTTCCTCTTCCTTTATTTAACGAACCGGAAGAAGTAAGGGATCGGTCCCGTATGGGCCTGTCGATGTGTGCTTTAATGAGTCCAAAGATAGAAAACTCGAAGGTTTTTCGAGATTATAGAGTTTGGAAAAATGCCTAAAAGAGAACTCTCTCAGTTCCTTTTTCATACAATAGTCTAACGAGACCGAAAAAGAGATAAACTATCGCTCGAAAGATGCCCTTTCAAACCTTTTAACGAGCGTGAAAGGAAGCAAGGTCACTCGATAATCTTTTCATGTTTAGAGAGTCTGAAAAGGGCTTAAAGGAGACTCTAGGGGGGTTCCTTTTTCGTGTGTTCGTGTATCTGTACGGGTCCAAAAAAGAGATAAAACTTTACCCGGTTGCATTCTCATGTATTTACGAGCACGAGAAAGAACAAAGACTAAGCTCGGTATGCCCCCAGCTTGAAAGCTAGTGACTTGACTCCAGAATGATCATCAAAGGCTGGAGACATGCCCTCCAAGATTCGATTCATCCACCGGCTCTAAGGTCGTCACCGATTTCTCTAGTGGATGAGAAAAAGGAGAAGGGTGGAGGAAAATAAGGTTCCAGAGAGATGATTGTATCATTTTTAACGAGCTTGACATAGGAAAAGAACTATGCTCAGGGTTCCAGGTTCGATCCCCAGATTGTTGTTTCATTTTTTAACGAGCTTGCTACAAAGAAGAGAAACTATGCTCGTGACATGCCCCCAGCATGAAATCTAGTGGCCTCTGTTTCATTTTTTAACGAGCTTGCCATGGAGAAGAGAAACTATGCTCGTGACTTCTTTTTTATCATGGTTTCCAAGAGGATAACGTTCTGGAAGGATACCGTGTCAAGGGACAAAACTCGGTCATGGCCTCCAGGAGATCTTCACTAGAAGGAAGATGATCACTCAGGGAGGAATACATGTCGAGGGTCGCTATAGGAGTAAGAATATCAGGTTCCAATAAACCTATCGACAAAATCACCAAGTCAACTACCGGATCCAAATCATCGGAAGTTGAAAACATGGGAGGCGATAGAAAATCGACATCAGGAGGGGAGATAGACTGTATATCTGCCTGAAGTTCTTCGTGAAGGGGAAGAAAAGAGGATGGGGAATGGTGATTATCCCAAGGTAGCTTGTCAATGAGAAACATTTCCGGAATAGGAAAATTTGGGGAATTGTAGTGGATTGCAAACGACAATGAACTCGACTGTGATTGCATCGATGAAATGTCGGGTGCCAATAGATTTTTGTCATCCAACAAGGGAGTAGTGAATTGGGGAGAAACGTATGACGTTTCAGCTAGACCAAATGGCACGGTGTCACTTAGTGCATCGAATTCCAATGGACAAGGTGCAAATCAAGGGTCAGATGATCCCAAAGATTGATAAGCTGCGGTCGAAATCATATCGATAGTGGAAATGTGATGTATAGTTGGTGGAAGTGGTGTAGGGAAGGTACCCATGAGGCTAGAATATTTTAGTAAGCCAACACCAACACTTTCATACATGATCTTGTGGTCTCCCAGGAAAGGAATATTGTTGGTAGCAGGATTGCGAGCATCGGGTGTGCAAAAATCCAACTAATCAACAGTGACGATTTTTCCCTGATGAGGAAATTACACACATCGAAAGACAGATGAGGCAACAACAGTCATAGCATAAAACCAACACCTGCCAAGTAACAATTTGTAATCGAGGGGAGCATCGACTACATCGACATCAATGGTAACAATTTTTCCACCCAATTGGATGGGCAGGGACTATAAAAGCACATGAGGATGAAAACCTCGCCCATTGAAGGCACGTAACATCGTTGGGGATTTATTGAGTGCTGGTGATTTTAAACCTTTCCAACACGCCAAAGACATAACACAAGTTGAGGCTCCCTCATCCAGAATAGTTCGGTGGATTTGTTGATTGTGGACAACAACATCAACTTGGAAGGAAAGTTGGTGGGAGAGACGAGACGCATAATTATCCAGGTTAAACATGATTTGGTTGGAAGACTCAGGATCAACAACGCCAAGAGAGGCTAAGAGCGTTTTGACGTTGACTGGGGCAGTGCTATAAAACTTCCAAGGCGGACATAGCACACGGGGCTTGGGCCAAATCTTCTACAATATTGTAATTTTGGGCAGCCCGTGAATTAGGATTGAAGGTAGCTTTCCAGATGGTGCTCTTAGGAGGGCATAAGATAGAGTCGAACGTGGGTTTCTCAATCTGGAGTGGTCCAGATGGAGGATTAACTGATGGAAGACTGACAAAGGATGATGAGGGATCTGGTAAAGTACCAGTACCATTAACGTCTTTTCATTTATCAGGGTTACCTGGTGTGTCATATGCCTTAGAGCGAGTGGTTAAATTGATCCTATTAAACATATAAATATGTGCACTCGATGAGGCCTCATCATGAGGATTGATAGAACTGCCCCCAGGTGAGGGGGTTTGAGCAACCATGGATTGTTGTTGTGGAAAAGGATGAGTAAGCACAGCGGGTTGCGACTTTCCTTGGAAAATTTTGGCCACTTCATCACGATGTGGAAAATCTCGGGTGTAGTGATCATCACCGCAAATGAGACACGGGAATTTCAACTTCCGTTGTGTTTGCTCTCCGGCAGCAGGTGTTTGATTCTTTGTTTGTTCATTATTATTTTTTGATTTATTCTTCATCTTCTTCTTACCTTCGGATTGTTGCGAAGGGGCAGATTGAACTACATTCACCTCAGACATCTGAGTTTGAGGGGAGGTAGAGGAGGGTGTGAGCGATTGAGAAACAGGTTGAGTTTTGACGGAGCCGATAACACCATCCGCATGAGATGAGGATGATGGTTTAGATGGATCAGTATTATCTCGAGTAGCATTCGGAAGCAGATCATACAAAGTACCATATTGGGAATAAACCAAATCTAAATACTGAGCCCGAGCGATGGCTTGTTCCTCTGTGACCGCACCACCATAGCAACATCGCGAGCGATTGGTGGTAGCAGTGATTTCGTGAACCATTCCGCCAATAGTATGTCGGGGATGACGGCCTTGATAATCCTTTTTCGTCGTCTCCACTCATGAATATGGTCAGAGATATGCACGGCATTAGTTTGACGAAGGGAAGTCAAGAGTTCGATACCTGTTTCATAGCGAATAGGCAGTTGAAAATGCATGAGGAAAGACATGGAAAGGGAACTGAAATCATGAAAATAAGCGCGTGGTAGTTCAATATACCACTTTGTTGCCGAACCGGTAAGTGTTTGTTGGAAAAGACGCAAACGTACAGAATCATCCATGAGGGATTTTGATGAACACCACAAATGGAAAGTCATAACATGGTTGTTTGGATCTTCACCAGGGTTTCCGTCAAATTTTGGAATAACAGAAGGAAGTTTAGCTGGAATGACTGGCCAAACCGGTGAATGAGAAATAGGATCATTAGTTAACCGAGACAAGTCTGGGAGATCCAGAGTCGCAAGGAAGAGTAGTTGTCGGTTAATTTGCGAATGACACTGGTGCGGCATAGGAACGCCAGTAGGACCATAAGCTGGGTTAGATGGATAATTGTAACCAGTAGGTCCTCCTACATACGATTGTCGTTGGCCAGGATAATAAGGATTCGATGATGATTGAGAAACGTTGGCATGACCCGATGGGTTTTGAGCATTATAGGCTGGGCGATTTGCTTGCCCATGAGGAGGATAGGACTGTGGTCCTGGAGTACTCCAGGTGGTGTTTTGGATGCCACCCGGATAAGATTGTGGGCAAGATGTCCCGAAAGGAACGGTATTAGGTACCCCTCCTAATGGGTTATTATAAGAGTTCCCCCCAACGTGGGGTTGAGTGAAAGTGCCTCTTGAAGATACTCTCCAGGGTTGTGAGGGGTTTCCAACCAACGGGGTTTGCCCCCCTGCGGGTGGTGGATTTATAACCGGGGTATGAATGGAAAATGGAGGTTGCCCTCTAGGAGGAGGATGAGAAGGGGGCTGTCCCCCGGGAGGGGTAGGCCCACCAAGGAACGATAGTCCTCCAGGAGGAAAAGGTGCGTTGGATGGTGGTTTCCCTCCAGCCGGTTGTGTTTGGCCGGCAGGGGTCTGCATTCTCGGGTGAGCAGATGTGATGGGTCCATCATTAGTACTGACTCGTGTTGGTGTAGCAGTAGGGTTAACAACCTGATCGACTGGGTGGCCCATGGTTTGACCAGATGGTCCTGTTTCACTAGGAGGGTTATCAGGATGGAACGGTTGTCGAAAGGATTCGAAAATTTCATAGAGATCGTGTCCCGATGAAGTCCTCCAAATAGAACGAGCGGGTGTGGGATTGGTATTTACTGCAGTGTCAGGACGAATAGGAGTCCTATATTCCCTACTAAAGATTGGTTGTGTGGATCCCATATATGTTTCGGTAAAAATCCTCTCTGGTAATCGTGGGACTTCTTCATCTACGATGTTCCCAAGGGAGTCTAAACAAAGTAAAAGTGGTTTGAGAGGGGTCACCGAAGTGGGATTTGCAATCGTAACAAAAGCGTCTTCTGGGTTATCTAAAGGAGCAAAAGCACTTTCAGCGTCATATGGATTTTCCACCTCTCTACGGTGGTTGTCTTCGGGAGGGTTAGGAGGTAAGGGTTGATAGCCTTTTGGAGGCATCCCTTGCATCCTACGCGATCGGCGAAGACCTTGATCGTCTATGGGCTCAATTGTGGAGAAAGGCAGAATGCACTGAAAATCTAGGGCCAACTAACGAAAAGAAACAGCACATGCTAATAGAAATCTAAGAATCACAACCAAGCAAACAGGACCTTATTTTGATGACCGTACTAGTTGGTGATGAAATCCAACGTCGTGTGATCAAGTCCAGAAGGTGCGGGGATAGGGTGGAACAGTTACAATGGCGACCTTCTTAATGGACTTACACCTTGGTGCAAGCTTCCACGCAGTAATTGTGGATTTACCCTCCAAGGAGCCCGAGTGAGTTTGACCAATGTCTGCTCCAGGTACAGTGAGACTTCCTGTCACCGTCACCTTGTGTAAGACCCTAAAGATTACGGCCACTAGGGTTACCAATTCGCAGTTAGCCCCTGGGCGGGAACAGTCGACAGTCCGATCCTAACGTACGGGCAGGGTATCGAGCCCGAAATCAGCTAAAAGGCTTCCACGCAGTTATTGTGGATTTACCTTGAAGTGACCCCCATAATACGATCTGACCACCACAATCAGTTAAACCACGGAGGGTTAGTCTTCATATCTCACCCGAATGCAACCTCGTGCGTAACCCCTGTGTGAGAGGGGGATCCCAGACAGACTTATACAATGATTGGATTTGACTCTCCCTAACTCAGGATGCTACTGTTTGTTTTGGAAACTTTGGAGAGTTATGCTCACAGCCTAATCCAAAGTACTAAGCCTAGTCTACTGTTGGTGGAGGATCCTAGACAAGAAAAAAGTTCTAGATAATTTTTAATTAGCGTTGATTTTTATGGATGTTCTTTACGCAAAAAGGGGTACGTGGAAGTGAAACAAATGGAATTATGACTCAGACCCAAAGAATGCATCGAATATGATAAACAGTCATTTCCTTTCGATGAACATCTATCTAAGGGAGAGAGAGAGTTCTGTTCACTAACAAGCACTATTACGGAGTGTCCTCAAACAATTATTTTTCTCAATCAAATCCTGATGTGATGCTAAAACTTTTGAGATACCTTCTAATATACACAATCAATCATGAAGATTCTTTTTTCATTGTTTGTATATGAGTTAAAGATCAATTCAACCCAATGCTCATCTTGCTAATTGTCTTTTTATGAATGAAAATCAAACTATCACAAGCTAAAGTCATACAAACAATGCACCCTTTCGCTGCAATCAAAATGAAAAGCGAAAGAAAAGAAACAATCAAAGAGAAAACAAATTTCACACCCAAAAGGAAAAGTTGAAGAACAATGATCTTGACTGAAATCAAGATAAAGGGGTCTGTAGGCCTTCGATGACCTTCACCAGGGTTTTTTACTTAGTTGAACAGAGAGAAATACAATGCATGGGTTTCGGACTCAATAACAATAATGAAGAAGGCTACAAAATCCAACTATTAAGGTGTTTGTTCTTCAAGAAGACAGATGTCAAGGTTGAAAGGGAAGAAACACTAACTCACAAGGTTACTCAGCAGAAGAAACATAGAGGCAAAACCCAGAAAAAACAATTCTGGAAGGTTTTTTGAGCCAAAGAGGGTTGACGCTCTGTTGCCAAAGGCAAGTAGAGTTATAGCGCTCTGTGCAATTCTATGGGGGAGCGTTGGCGCTCTGTTAACACAAGGACAGGGGCGCCAGGGTCTAAAACTCCTAAAAATGTCAAAAAATTCAAAAAATTGCAATCCAATTTCGACAGTTAAGCTGAGTATGATGGGGTAAGGAGCCAATCAGCTCATGAAACCAATCAAAAGAGGAGTGAACCAGGTCTGAAACAATCAAGGGATAGAACAAGGTCAATGAGGAGAGATCAAAATAAGAAATTTCGATTCGAGGCTATATCCCCAGTGGAGTCGCCAGTTTCTGTTGTAGGAAAATCTCCCTGCGGACAGGTAGACTGCCTCTAAGAGCTTGACCTTAACTCTAGACAGAAAAATGCTTAACATGGACACTGAATTTCTTTCAAATCTATCAAAACTAATACGTGAAAAGGAAATATGACAGAAGTACCTCTTTATCGACGTTTGTCCCTGCATGCTCCGAGTTGCACTCCAATCCTTTGCTCCTCGCTGAGTTCTGTAGACAAACAAGATACGGCCACTTCCTACTCTATTGATATTAGCTTGAAAACAGATCTATCAATTAATGATAAGTTCATGTAACATTAGACACAAACTAGAAAGAAATAGGCCAAGTGTGTCATATTAATGAGAATAACGACAGCAGTACTTACAATCGTAGATGCGAATGCGACAGCTTCGTCAAGTCCCCTTCGCCTAACCCTTGCTTGAAAGATCCACAACCTGGCTGACAGCAGCTTCACTGATCACTTCTCCTTTGGCTGAATGTGTGTTTCCTATGAGATCATAGGTTTCATGCTAACAATTCTTCCCCCTTTCCACCTTCATAGAGCTTGCTTATATAGGTTGAGAGGAGCTTAACCTCTTGAGTTATCTTTAGAACAAGTTGGGAACTTCCTCCTTAGATCAGGGATCTCTTGATGAAACCAAGAATTCGAATGCAACTACCTTCTAATATCGAAAGATCTTCTCCTTATTCTCCTCAACGAGCCAACAACTTCCCTAGATTAGGAAGTGCTCCTTCAAAAGGGGCATCAGAGCGCTAGAACGCTCCCTGAAAAGCTTAAGGGGAGCGCCAGCGCTCTCAAGATGAGAAGTGCTCCTTCAGAGGGGGAAGGCGAGCGTTATAACACTTCCTGAAGCCTGGTAGGGGAGCGCTAGTGCTCCTAGAGCTGATATAGAGGAGCATTCCCCCTCAAAACCTCTGTTTGAGAGCTCTATTTAGGTATCAAGAGTTATTTGACTTCAATAGACCAGTTCTTCTTCTTCAAATCAAGCATATGATATGTTCTTAAGTGTTTCCTTAGTGTTGTCGGCATGGCAGTATGTTCGAACATCGTTTGCGACACTTACGACCAACTTGCGACACTTGCGAAAGTTGTAAGGAAGATGCGACACTTACGACAATTGAGAGGAACATGCGACACTTTATCCAGTTGAGTAATTTTGACGTGTAACAATTTCGATGGAATTTATTGTTGGATTGTCACTGACGGCAAGGAGGCATGACTTGATTTTCGTGGTAGTTGACACTTTGACAAAGAGTGCACATTTTATCATTGTGTATATGATGTACCAGGCACTAGACATAGCTAGAGTTTTTATCAGTGAGTTTGTGAGATTACATGGCATGCCTAAAAGGATCATATTTGATAGAGGATCGATGTTCACATGATGTTTTTGGACCAGTTTCCAAGAGGCCTTGGGGATACATCTGAACTTTAGTACAACATATCACTCTGAGACAGACGAGAAGACAGAAAGAGAGAACCAAATATTGGAAGATATGTTGTGTATGTACGTTATGGACCAAAAAAAACGTTGGGAAGAGTTCTTGCCACTGGTAGAGTTTGTGTACAATAAAAACTATCAAAGTATCATTAAGATGACACCATTTGAGTTTCTTTACAGGAAACCATGTCGGATTCCATTGAGATGGGATCGACTTGAGGATAGAGTCATGGTAGGACCAAAAGCGATCCAAGAAATAGAAGGAAA
Source organism: Picea glauca (assembly GCA_000966675.3). Taxonomy (NCBI): domain Eukaryota; kingdom Viridiplantae; phylum Streptophyta; class Pinopsida; order Pinales; family Pinaceae; genus Picea; species Picea glauca. Next base: position 152,485 of record JZKD02S0515198.1, read on the forward strand.
AATGCAAATGATAAGACAAAGGATTAAAGAAGTGCAAGATCGACATAAAATTTATATCGATGTGCATCGCGTTGACCGTAATTATGAAGTTGGTGATCGAGTTTTCTTGCAAGTGAAACCGCAAAATAGTTCGATCAAGTTTGGAAAGGATGATAAACTCTCTCCTAGGTTTGTGGGACACTTCAAAGTAGTGGAAAGGAAGGGACCTGTGGCCTATCGACTAGCCTTGCCTGATTCATTAAGGCATATGCACGATGTTTTTCATGTATCTGTTTTGAGACATTATGTTAGTGATCATACACAAGTGATTGACATGAGTTCTTTGTAGGTGTTGGACGGGGGCTCACTCATGGTGGAGCCAATCCACATTCTGGACCATCGCATTTGATAGTTACGACGTTGAATAGTCAATCAGGTCAAGATCCAGTGGGACAATTATAGTCCACACTCAGCTACCTGGGAGGACACATATAATATGCGCCAATAGTTTCCATATTTATTTGATAGTTTAGACATATATATATTTTTAGATGCTTTGTTTACTGCATTTTATATACTATACAACTTCGGGACGAAGTTTAAAACAAGAGGGGGTGTATGTAACATCCCACTCTTGCGAGCACATGTTATTGACTTATTCTTTGAGGACACTTGCGAGCAAGTGATCTGGTTATAGTATTTCGTCATCTATTTCACTTATGGATTCTTATGATGATGTTGATGGATGATGATTTATGTTGTTTTATATCTATGTATTGACAGATGTTATTGATGAATTTCCCCTGAGTGTGCAAGACACTTGACAGATTGTGGATGTTGATGGCATCAATGGACCTCCTTGGACTCCAGATCGAGTCAAATAGTGGATTGTATTGGTTTTAGTATTTCATTTATGCATATGTGACATATGATCATCTATAGTATGTTTTTAATATGGATCATTGACAGTGTTTCATTGATGGATGTAGGCTGACGAATGATTTCTAATCTAACTCACATAAGGAGTAAAGGGGCCATGCACATAGACCAGATATTGAGGGAGAGGTGTGGCAGTATACCTGTCACAACCTACTAGCACTCTCGCCATGGTTCAAATTGTAGGTTAACGATGACCTAGTTTGAGAGGTCCACGATGTCGTGAGGTCAGACTGAGACAGTCGCTCATGAATATTTCTAAGGGGAACGCAATAAGACAAGGTCCTTATTCCTTGGAAACCCTTAGTCTCTTAGAAGGTCGACCGAATGGAGTGTTGACTCCAAGGGTTGGACAAACACCAAAACTAGTCAAAGGCGAGTGGCACCCTTGGAGAACAGAGTGTGTCTTGAAGGGAACGTCGCGTAAATAAAATTTGAGTCAATGAATCTAAGTGGCCTAGAAAACCCTGAACGAATAATTAAACTTCTAAAATCTTGAGCACTGCCAGATCAATCAATTAATTAATTAAGGATTGAATTTATTAATTATAATACTTCGAAAATAAAATTTAATTAAGCCTAAGTCTAAGTTAGTAATACAACTAAAACTAAATTTATAAATTAAATAATGAGAGGATGAAGTAAATCAATTTAATAAATCAAGGAAAATAAAATAAACCTAAAGATTGATTTACTACACATATGTGCAATAAATTACCAAATTGGAATTTGAGGTAAGAATGTGTAATATCCCCCGGTAGTGCCCCAGTTATATTATGAATTGTAAATCATGTTTTGTAGGCTGGTGAGCCGAGTATTGATAAGTTGGTGGGCTTATGTGTATATTAGGCTGGAGAGCCTAAGTGTTAAAGGCCAAGAGCCTAATTTTGTATATGTAATTATGCAGATCATTAATAAAATATATAAAACATCGTTGTGTGCCGACCAACCATGAAGAAAGAGTGATGGGGGACTAAGCTTCCACATAATGGATAAGGAAGAGGGGATAATATTGAGGGCTTAAGTCCTTGAATAATAATTTATTATAATTCCAAAGTGGTGTGAAAGGTATAATTTTATCCTAAGTTCCTGGAAAAAGGGAACGCCTACTTGGTGGAATGCATGCAACTTCATGGGTGACATGTGTCATCCCAGGCACATGCAATTTAACCCAAGAATTGAGCCGTTATGGGGGTTCGTCCTCCATTCTAGCGTCCACTATCTATACCGTGGGACCTCTGCATCTAATCGCTGCATACCTCATGCAACTCCGAAACCCGAAACCATGAGACCTCTGTGATTGACTGGTGTATTCCCGTGAATTCTGTCTGGTCTCTATGTTTGGCCTCCATCATCGACCTATGCATAATTTCCTTTTCACACATCTAAAAACCAGTGGAAAACCCGTGGACTAAGCCGTGTCTCCTGTGAACCCAATTTATCCACACTGTAAATCCGAGTTTGTGCTTAACTGTTTGGGTTGTTGTCTTATGTGAAACCTGAGCATACTGCAATTGTCTATGTCGTGTGTGTTTTAAATGTGGTCTGTTATGGCCACACAGTCCCTTGGCTGAGTTTGATTGGCTACCGTCATCCATTCCTTGCTGATCCAAACTGTTGTTCTCCTTGTGCTAGAATGGAACTGAAGAAGCAGGTTGTTATCCCTGTGTGCAACACTCTCTCTAGGTGAGAGAGGTGGTTATGGTTGAAGAGGTAGGTTGTTAGGCCTGTGAGAGACTCTCTCCGGCTAAGAGAGTGCACAGAGGAAGTGAGAACTCCTAGAAGGGGTCCTATAGCTACCACAAAGCTCGGAGAATTCTGGTCTGACCTATTGTTGAAGCCCAAGGCAAGGGAGGTTTAGTAGCTGAAGGATTGTCTTGGTGACAGAGAAGGTGTATACTCCTGGGGTGGGACAGGCATGTGGGGAATGAGAGTCTGTGAGCAGTGGGAATAAGTGCTCCTGGTAAAGAACCCTTCCTCATAAACTATGTGTCTTCTTGTTGACCTTGCCTAGTCTAGGATTCCGTCTCCCGATGGAGCTTAGTCCCAACTTGAGGGTGACCTACTGCTAAGAGTGATGATCAGTGTGGTCTAAGGATAGGAGGCTCATGGAAGGTATGTATGCAGTTGGTGGTGTTACACCATTTTAAAAGATATGTATTAATTATGTACTTAATTTATATGTGATGCATGTATATGTCTTGAAATGTTATCATGTATTCTGTTGCAAGTTTGAATTGTTGTTGATTTTGTTTAAGTCTGTATGACAACAATAAATCCATGTAAATATGTTAATTTGATTTAATGCATATTATTTATAATCATATCTATATATATTCCGCATAGTAGCGTTCTCGGGTGATGGGGTTGATGGTCGGGGACGTTACAATATCGTATCAGAGATTTAAAGGCTAAGTAAAGGTGTGTTGGTAGCGTTTCTCCAGTCTGGTGGTTGTCGAGGACGTTACAAATTGGTATCAGAGCCCAAGGTTTCAACATTGAGCCTGTATGGGCTGGATAAGTGGTCTTTGGACCCAAGGTTTCAAGAGGGAATTTTGTCTGGAGGAACAACTTTCAAACCTCAGAACTTCCCTGAGTGCTAAGAAGTTACCTTAGTTGTGTTAAGAATCTCAGGAGGAGTAGCGATATCGTAAAACCACGATAGAATTGGTATTGCGCTGCAGAGTAATGTGGACCATGGGATCTGTTCGGAAGGAAGGTAAATCCTTTTACGACTGTCATATCTGGAGAAGGTGTAGGAGGGTTATCCTGGAAGCCTTTCAGAGTTCGGCAATTGGGAGAAGCGAGGTGCGTTAAGGTACAAACTTTCGAAATATAAAGTTTTTATTTCATGGATCCGAGGGGAGAGATCGACCATTAGATCTTGTGAATTCACGCTTAGGTTAGTCATGAGAACCCTTCGGAATTTGCGAAATCAGAAAATGGGAAGTGAAGAGAGGTGAACATCTCTGAAGCAAGAAATCGTGAAATGGATCTTGACCATTGGTTGCGGGAGAGATAAGGATCATTGATGACCCAGATAGAGTTCAGAACTACGACAATTGGGATAAATGGAATGTGTTGATCCATAGACTTTCAAAGCCCAAAGTTTCGAAGTGAAATGGTAGACATGGTGGGGCCGGATTACATCGCCTGGAGTGACGTGGATCTTCCTAAGCGTACCACATGTCATCACCTTAGTTGGTGACAATTGTACTTTGTGGGCTTGGAGAATAGATAAGTTGGAAGTCATGAGATTGGAAGGAAGCAAGCGGGAAGGCTTCTGATGCCCGAAGTCCCAAAGCTTCGAAGTCTTGAAGCTTCAATGACAAAAGCTCCACAGTAAGTGTCAGTCGTTGGATGCTAGGTAGACATGGACTGTTGATCCACCCTACTTAAAAGAGATCGTTAATTTAGAACTCCAAGAGTCTGTTGTGATGCATTGTGAAGACTTTTGACACCTGAAGTCCCAGGTAAGCGCCTATCGAACTAGCGCAAGGTCACAGCCCGCGGTCGCAAGGGTTGGGAACTGAGAGAAAACGGTAAGGCTTGAAATTGTTACAGAGCCGAGCAGAGCTCGAAAAATTCATGAAATCTAAACATTTGCCTGACTCATATTTGTTTATGAATGTTGTGGGATTTGTAAGGAATAATGGCCTGACAAATTTCGGTTGTTTGCACGTGTGTTTGCATAAGTTTAGTGAGTGCCAGCACTGAATAGAATTTCCACTGAGTGCAAAATAAATGGAGAAAACACAAAATGCTTCCAGTTCAAAGAATGAAGCTAAAGGGATGGATGTTCATTTGGGAGTCAAAGGATCGAACTCCAATGCGCATGGAGAGGAAGGAAACATGATGAAAATCATTGATTGATTGCAGAAAGATGCCCAAAATCATTGAGCAGATAGCAGATAGCTAAGGAAATCTTAGGAAAAACAAGGTGAATTCAACGTAAGGTTGCTAAAGAGTTTGGAGAGAATCGAAAACAAATTGGAAAAGGAGAGGGACTTAAGAAAAACAGGGAGTCGTAGGACCCCTGAGAGGAAAAGAAGATCAAGGAGTGTTAGAAGGCATCAACATTTCTCCCTAAAGCATTCAAGTAAGGAAGCATGCAGTAGTTCAAGCCCATCTCCTACTAGAAAGCACAGGATATCTGGAATGGATGAACTGAAGGGAGAAATGAACAAGATTAAGCCTCCAACATTTGATGGAGAACATAAGAAGGAGGAATATGTCGAAACATGGTTGCTTGGCATGAGAAAATATTTCCAATTGCAGAATTATTCCTCTCATGTAGAAGGAAGAATTGCAATGTATCAACTGAAAGGAAAAGCATCCATGTGATGGGATCAACTCATGCAGGTTTAGCACATTAGAGAAAAAGATATCACTTGGAAAGAATTCAAGAAGTATTTCGAGAAGAAATACTTGACTAAAAGATATTATGATAGAAAGATGAAAGATTTCTTTGAACTCAAGCTGGGCAACATGGCCATTGATGAATACAAACAAAGATTTTTAGAATTATTGAAGTATGTTCCATTCATCAAGGATGATACTGTCAAGATTCAAAGTTATCTGAGTGGAATACCACCTTCCATTGGGGACAAGATTCAATATGATGACCCTAAGACTATGGAAGAAACTATAAGAAGATTGAAATGCTTATATGAGCAACAAGGAGAGAAGCCTATTTTCCGGAAGGCTTGGGAAGACAAAAAGAAATTCAAGATGGAGCAGAGGAAGAAGGAAACTAAGCCATTGTTTTTCAGAAATAGCCCTCAGGGACAACCATCTTTTAGAGAGCCCAGGAAGGCTGAAGTGGGTGGGTAAAATTCCAAGACTGCCACCTATGGAATGTTGGGGTTGTAAAGGGAACCACAAGTACATAGATTTCCCCCACATAAATGATAAAGTGAGATCTATCCACAATGTACAACAAGATGGAACAATGGAGGACATGGGCAGTAGAATGCCAAGGATATACGCAACCCTGGAAAACAAGAAAGATGAATATCAATCACACATGATTGAAGTGGGAGGTATGATCAATAACCATCCCTTCAATATTTTAATTGATTTAGGGGATAGCCATAGTTATATAGATCCTAGAGTGGTAGGAAGTTTGCAATTGTCGAGAAGCAAACATGAAAAGTTATGGTTAGTGCAACTGGCTACAGGAACCAAGAGAAAGGTCATTGAGTTAGTTAAGTCCTATCCATGTGGACATGGATGGACTGAGCACAAAGTCTAAATTGAACATTCTGCCTTTAGGTTCTTATGACTATCTAATTGGGATGGACTGGTTGGACCATCACCATGACATCTTGGATTGTTGTAACAAGGCATTCACTTGCTTGGATGAGGAAGGAACTCGGAAAATAGTCCAAGGAATTCCCAAAGCAGTTGTTATCAGAGAAATCTCAGCAATGCAGCTGAATAAGTGCTACAGGAAAGGTTGTCAATTATTTGCAACCCATGTGGAGGAAGCATATAAGGATGAGGTCTCAAATATTATATATCATGTGGTACTAAAGGAATTCAAAGTTGTATTCCAGGAGGTACCAGGACTATCCCCGAAAAGAGATATTGACTTCTCTGTAAAATTGATGCTTGGAGCAGCTCCAGTGTCAAAGTCGCCTTACAGAATGAGTACGCCAGAGCTAAAAGAGTTGCAATTGCAGCTTGAAGAGCTTCTGAAGAAGGGGTATATATGCCCAAGTGTGTCACCTTTGGGTGCCCCGGTACTATTCGTGAAGAAGAAAGACTGGACGTTGAGATTATGCATCGATTTCAGACAGTTAAATAAAGTAACTGTAAAGAAAAAATATCCTCTACCGAGGATTGATGACCTCTTCAACCAGTTGAAGGATGCGAAGGTATTTTCGAAGATATATCTCAGGTCGGGATATCACCAGGTAAGGATAAAGGATGAAGACATCAACAAGACCGCCTTTAGAGTAAGGTATGGTCATTACGAGTTCATAGTGGTGCCATTTGGGTTGTCAAACACATATGTTGTTTTTATGTACCTAATGAATGGTGTATTTAGGGACTATCTAGACAAGTTTGTCATAGTATTTCTGGATGAAATTCTGGTGTTTTCCAAGTCAGAGGAAGAGCATGAACAACATATCAGGATGGTGTTGCAGGTGCTAAGAGAGCACCAACTATATGCCAAGTTGAGGAAGTTATTTTTTTATCAGGAACAGATCCATTACTTAGGGCAATATTATTTCGAAGGATGGGATAGTTGTAGATCCTAAGAAGATAGAGGCCATCAGAGAATGGTCAGTGCCAAAGAGAGTGACAGAATTTAGATCCTTTATGGGTCTAGATGGTTATTACAAAAGGTTTATTACAAGGTTTTTGAGGATAGCTCACCCTATCACTTCCTTGCAAAGGAAGGAGAAGAAATTTCAATGGACAAAGGAATGTGAGAAAAGATTCCAGCAATTGAAGTAGATGTTGACCAGTGCTCCAATCCTGAGGATTGCAGATCCGATCAAAGATTTCATGGTGTGCATAGATGCATGCAAAGAAGGACTGGGAGGAGTCCTCAGTCAGAATGGATTTGTAATTTGTTATGAATCTAGAAAGTTGAAAGAGCACGAAAGGAACTACGCAACTCATGATTTGGAGTTGGTAGCCATAGTACACGCTCTAAAGAAATGGAGACATTACCTCATGGGAAGGAGGTTTGAATTGAGGACAGACCATAACGGTCTGAAGTATTTGTTTGATTAGCCAACCTTGAACGCTAGACATAGTAGGTGGTTGGATTTTCTCTGTGAGTATGAATTTGATATCAAGCATATCAAAGAAAAGGTGAATAAAGTGGTTGATGCACTCAGTAGGAGACTACATGAGTTACATTCTACAACCATTAGCATGTACCAAACTGATATTAAAGGCAGAATTTTGTAAGCTTCAAATGCAAATTTGTAGTACAAAGATTTGGTAGCAAAGCTACATCAAGGTAAGATTCCACCGAAAGTGGAAAATTTTAAATTAGGGGCTGATGGAATACTTAAGTAAAAGAAAAAAATTTATGTACCTAATGTCCAGGACTTGAAACTTATGATTTTGCGTGAAATGCATAATGTGCCTTGCGTTGGGCACCCTGGATATCAGAAAATTGTGGCAGCAGACAAGAACCATAATTTTTGGCCAAGTATGAAGAAAGAAATTGAAGATTACATTGCCAGAAGTATGGAGTGTCAGAAAGCTAAAGCGCAGCACAGGGACCCATCAGGGTTGCTGCAACCTTTACCCATTCCTGAGTGGAAGTGGGAAGTGGTGACAATGGATTTCATCACTGGATTGCCCAGAATAGGCAAGCAACATGATTCAATCATGGTGGTGGTGGACAATCTTACGAAAGTTGCCCATTTCATTCCATCAAAGACTACTCACAAGGCAGTGGATGTTGCTGATATTTTTGTGAAGTGGCACGATTGCACGAAATTCCCAAGACAATTGTGTCTGACAGACACTCGAAATTTACCTCAAATTTCTGGAAAGGGTTATTCAAGGGGTTCAGAATGAATCTGAAGTTCAGTACAGCCTATCATCCAGAGTCGGATTGGCATACAGAACAGGTGAATCAAGTGATAGAAGACATACTAAGGATGTATGTAATGGACAAACCATCTAAGTGGGAAAACTACCTACACTTGGTAGAATTCACCTACAATAATGGATATCAAGCATCATTGAAGATGAGCACATTTGAAGCACTTTATGGCAGAAAGTACAATACTCCAGTAAGCTGAGATAATCCAGCTGATAGAGTAGTAGTTGAGCCAGAGTTGCTCAAGGAAATGGAAGAACAAATGCTAAAAATTAAGCAGAATTTGAAAGTTTCCCAAGACAGGAAGAAAAGTTATGCTGATAAAAATAGAACTCACAGAGAGTTCAAAGTGGGTGAACATGTTTTCCTGAAAGTGAGAGCCAATAGAAGTTCCATGAAGTTGGGAAACTGCGCCAAGTTATCAGCCAGATTTTTTGGGCCATTTGAAATCCTAGAAAGGACTCGGTCAGTTGCATATATGCTTGCATTACCTACATCCATGACTATACATAATGTGTTTCATGTTTCATTTCTTAATAAATATATACCTTATGCTAATCATGTAATTGATTGGAATGTGATTCAGGTGGAGCAAGAAGGTGTCTTGCAAGTGCATCTTGTGTGCATATTGGACCGGAAAAGTAAACAACTCTGGAATCAAGCAATAGGGCTTGTAAAGGTTCAGTGGACCTGGTATGGTATTGAGGCCGCAACTTGGGAACATGAAGATGCTTTGTGGGAAAAATACCTACATCTTTTTTAATATTTTGGAAATCTTGTTGATGTTGTGTAAAGAGTTTCACTGAGACAATGCAAAAATAAGGGGAGGGGATTGTAATATCTCCTGATAGTGCCCCAGTTATATTATGAATTGTAAATCATGTTTCGTAGGCTGGTGAGCTGAGTATTGATAAGCTAGTGGGATTATGTGTATATTAGGCCATAGATCCTAAGTGTTAAAGGCCATGAGCCTGATTTTGTATATGTAATTATGCAGATCCTTAATATAATATATAAAACATCGTTGTGTGTCGATCGACCACGAAGAAAGAGTGATGGGGGACTAAGCTTCCACAGAATGGGTAAGGAAGAGGGGGATGAAAGGTTGGAAGAGGGGCTAAGCTTGAGGGCTTAAGTCCTTGAATAATAATTTATTATTATTCCAAAGTGGTGTGAAAGGTATAATTTTATCCTAATTTCTTGGAAAAAGGGGACACCTACTTGGTGGAATGCATGCAACTTCATGGATGACATGTGTCGGCCCAGGCACATGCAATTTAACCCAATAATCGAGTCATGATGGGGGTTTGTCCTCCATTCTAGTGTTCGTTGTCTATACCATGAGACCTCTGCATCTAGTTGTTGCATACTTCATGTAGTTCTGAAACCCTAAATCATGAGACCTATGTGGTGTATTCCCATGAATTCCATTTGGTCTTTGCATTTGACCTCCATCATCGACCTCTGCATAATTTCCTTGTCACACATTTGAAAACTAGTGGCAAACCCGTGGACTGAGCCATGTCTCATGTGTGTCATGTCAACCCAATTTATCCACACCGCAAATCTGAGTTTGTGCTTAACTGTCTGGGTTGTTGTCTTCTGTGAAACATGAGCATACTGCAATTGTCTATGTCACGTGTGTTTTAAAAGTGGGTTGGTGTGGCCACATAGTCCCTTGTCTAGGTGTGATTGGCTACCGTCATCCATTCCTTGATGAGCCAAACTGTTTTTCTCCTTGTGCTGGAACGGAGCTGAAGAAGCGGGTTGTCAGGCCTGTGTGCAACACTCTCTCTAGGTGAGAGAGGTGGTTGTGGTTGAAGAGGCAGGTTGTCAGGCCTGCGAGTGACTCTCTCCATGTGAGAAAGTGCGGGGAAGAAGTGAGAACTCCTGGAAGGGGTCCTGTAGTTGTCACAGAGCTCGAAGAATTCCAGTTCGACCTATTATTGAAGCCCAAGGAAAGGGAGGTTTAGCAACCAAAGGAATTTCTTGGTGATAGTGAAGGTGTATAATCTTGGGGTGGGACATGCATGTGGGGAATGAGAGTCTGTGAGAAGTGGGCATAAGTGGCTCATGGGAGAGAACCCTTCCTCATAACCTGTGTGTCTTCTTGTTGACCTTGCCTAGCCTAGGATTCCCTCACTCAGTGAAGCTTAGTCCTAGCTTAGGGGTGACCTATTGTTGAGAGTGATGAGCAATGCGGTCTAAGGCTGGGAGGTTCGTGGAAGGTCTACACGTAGTTGGTGGTGTTACACTAGTTTAAAAGATAAGTATTAATTATGTACTTAATTTATATGTGATGTATGTTTGTGTCTTGAAATGTTATCATGTATTCCGTTGCAAGTTTGAATTGTTGTTGATTCTATTTAAGTCTGTACGACAGCAGTAAATCCATGTAAATATGTTAATTTGATTTAATGCATATTTTATAAGCATATCTATATATATTTCTCTTAGTAGAATTGCCCGATGGTGGGGTTGATGGACAGGGACGTTACAATGTGGTATCAAAGCTTTAAAGGATAAGTAAAGGTGTGTTGGTATCATTTCTCCGGCCTGGTGGTGGCCAGGGACGTTACAGAATGGAATAAAGCTAAAAGAATGGGTACTCATAGAAAGGAATCTAGAGTCTAGTTAACACTAGTCTAACTAGGATAAGATTCTTATTTTAACTCAACTCATATTTAGTAAGGTGTCAATCATTAATTGGGAATAAGGGGAATAAAGAGACAACTAGGAGTGATTTAAGGAGCGCTTTTAAGATGGGTGAGGTAAATTGACTTGTAATTAAAATAAATTATGGAATTTTATTGTGCAACTTATAGAGAGGGTGACAAGTGTATGGGGGAAATAATTCTTGATTAATTATTTAAAAGATGAATTAAATGTGCAAGTAAATGTGTCATTAAGGAAACTCCTATAAAGAAAATGTAAAAATGGAAAATGGATCACACTGGTTATGGGCAAGGTTATGTTGCATAAATTTTGATTGGTTTTTCTCGTGAGAGTTGGGATACCTAGCTTGAGAGAGAATGGTGGATCTACCTTGCAAGGTGAGTTGGGAGCTAGAGGAATTCTGGTTGTGTGTGTGTGTGGCCCCATTGTGACTCGGGGGGATAAGGGGGAAGAAGAGTACCCCTAGCATTGGCTGGGAGGTAATGATGAAGTCTCAAGGATTAGCAAGAGGATGAAGGAAGGGAACACCGGTTGCCAAGGATTGTCATGCAACCTATCTTCATCGGTTACGATATTTAAATTTCAAGTTGTAATTGTTAAAACAAATGTAAATTAAAGTTGAATCTTACCGTGAAGTTGTGATTGTAAATGAATAATAAAATTTTGAATTAGTCTAATTATTGATGGTTTCTTGTGGATTCTAGAGTTGATTAATGGCTCGTGGTAAAGGTTTATATGTTATCGAATTCAATCTCCTTGTTTGATTCCCTTAACTGAAAATTCTAAATTAAGATAGCATCCCTTGTGAATTGTGATTGTTCTATGTTGATAGAACGGTCTTGAAAATTAATTTGTTCCGGTTATTTCTAGATATTATGTTGTTGGAGAACTGGGGTCACCATTGGTTGAATCCCTTATGATTACTTTTTCCCTTGTACAAAAATGTAGAGGTTAGTATGGATCAAAGGTGGAGAGTTAGAATCTGTAGTTAAAAATTTAATTGAAATTGATGGTGTGATGCACCCAGGATCGGAGTTCTATGATCCCTCGAGATATTACTTAAAACTTACTATCATGAATTGTTTCTTTTCAAATTTGGTCCCAAAGTATTTCTTTGTTCAGATTGATTGTTGGATGATTATTCCAAAACTACGTGGTGATTAATTTTAGTTTGAGGTATCAATATCACTTCAACTAGACAATAGAGTGATCGATTAGCTCAATGGTCTAGTACTGTAGAACTCTATAATAAGTAAATTATCTGAACAATGTATGACCTGGGGAGTGTTGTTAGTTAATTTCACCATGATTAAATTTTTTTAGAAGTGAAGGTTTTAGGAATTTCCTTTACCTTTCCTAAATATTCTCACCATTGAGTAGCTTGTCGCGACCATTGACAGGTTGAGAATCAATGGATTGATAGGGATACCATAGAAGGTAGTTGGTTGCACCGAATGTATTTCCACGTGTTCTATGTATGTTCCTTTTTTCTTAACCCACATATATAATTTTTCCTCCACGATTCATCTCCTATAGACTAATTGATGTGAGCATGCTCACAAATAGCTAAGGAGATCATTCCTACAGATTTTACCAACCTTGAGTGTGTTGTGCTAATTATTACCCTCACTGGTAACCTCTTAACGGATTATTTTGTAGCCTAACGTGTTAAAATCTTGTTTCTTCATGAGAACCCTCAGTATTTTACCAGATATCTTATGGCTGAGTGTTACCCTGTTTCACTGAGGTTTCCAAAGGAGTGATTAGGCTGAGAACAAATCGCCTTGATTTTCGCTGGAGGAAATTAAGATGGCGTCCCTCCTTGCTGAGTGATGGGACTATCAATTCCTTCTTGCAAATGCAAGTTCATTAAAAATAAATTGTCCTTAATTACTTCGACAAGCTCCTTTTTCTGGTCGATTTTGGGGCGTCGAATTGATTGTAATTTCTATTGGGTATTACTCAGACAGACCACCTTAAATGGGTCGATACTCACTTGTGCGAGTGGTCATCAACGAATCCTCCAGGTAGTAATTACCACTATCTGTTCGCAATACTCCGACGTCGAGTAGTAATTTCTGACACCTTGCGAATTTATTCTTGTTTGCTAGTAGGAACATCAAGTAAAGTACCTTGTAAAATCATTGAATGTAGTCTCCTTTTAAATTCATTGTTAACCTAAGTTCTACCATTAATTGAACCTTGAGACTCTCCACTAGTAATAGCCTCTAGTTGTAAGGAGAAAGTGTTAGCACCAGAAGTCGCCTTCATATTGCAGAAAAGGAAAGCCCGATACCCATCAGAGTTATATGGTGGATGTTGGTTTGTATCGATGAAGGTCAATGGACAAAACTCAGAATCTGAATGATGTTCAACATAGAACTGCACAGGAAATGAATAGGGATGTGAGGGCCACATTAACTTCAGTCAGGAAATTGAGTTAAAGTGAGAGCAGAGTGAATACTTAGTGCGAAAATGAACGAGAATGTTGTGGGCATCAGGCCTTCGAACAACCTTGAGAATAAAAACCCAAACTCAAGAGCGTTCTTGAGCTCAAGGTCAGACACTAGAATATTCCCAAAAGACACAGTTACAGTTGCAAAATGATCAAACCTCCATCATCCTGCAACCGCAACAGCTCGACTGGATCTTCCATGCTCGATCCATCCAGTGTAAGAGAGAAAGGGACAACACAAGGAAATGAATAAAACTGACCATGATACTGCTATAATCAAACCTCCATTACAACAGCATAACGATCCTCGACGGGATCATCCATGCTCGAGTTATTTAAGCATCTTTTACAGAAAAAATGAAAAGGAACAGTAAACTAACTTCTATTAACATGAAAGTCTCAAATCAATTACATAACCAGAGAATAGCTTTGGCAGAACAAACATTACAAATGGGATCTCTTCTCAACCAAAGACCTCAACAAAATATCAAAATTGCCTATATATACTAAAAATGTTGCAACCACCAGGAGTGTGATCGGACCACCGCATTAACGTTTTCAGTCGGCGCCTGCTCTGTCAGATTATGTAGGGCTCCTCATGTATATGTGATCCAAGCACAGTTATGTTCTTTATAGGAAAATATTTCCATAAGGAAGCTTCGGATTGACAGTCTTCCTTTACGGTCCCTCTCTGCATGTTTTCCATTTATGTGGTGAAACGAGTTTTCAACCACCTCTCTCACTTTCATTAATGACCTGCATCCTGATTGAAACATGGCTTAATGCCAAGGGGGAGGCCACACGCTGCTCTCGGATAGGATGCCATATAAACGCATGATTATGGGGCTGCTCAAAGGTGGTTTGGGTTCACACCACTTTTGAGCCCGCAATCCACCACCTTTTGCCACATATTACTTTTTCCAAACCACGGTTTCAATTGTGGGACCGCTCAAGAAAATTATCGCCCGAGCACGTTGCGTCTCCGTAATGGACTGTGGTCATCAATCTTGTGATCTTGGGAAAGTATTTACGATCAACGACTCAAATCTGCCCTCTTCATATCAATGGATCAAATCTTCCCTTTTTGAATCGACGACCGAGATCTGCTTCACGATTCGTGCTTCAGAATTTTCAAACTTCAAACTTTACTTGCCCCAAGAAAATCCTCCAGATTTAAGGATTTGGCAACGTGTGGCCTCCATAATCAGACAATCGAGATCCTCTTCAGGACTTTGGCCACTTCGGGACTTCAGGCGCTTTGGGATTTCGAGCACTTTGGCTGTTAGGCCTTAATGTTGGCTCATTACCCCTTAATTGGAGCATATTAGATTAGTAATGCTATTTTATTTATGTCGTCTTTAGGCCATTAGTTGTAATTTATATTAGTAATTTTATTTTAATTATGTCGGCTTTAGTCCATTATTTGTAATTATACCTCCTAGTCTCCTATATATACCAAGGAGACATTTTCATTTTGAATCATCTTGTACTTGAACATTTAAGTGGGGTAAACAGAGGTTTCCCCCTCAAAGAGGCTTATTATCTGAAATTATCTCTTTTTCAAGGTGTTGAGTACTTTTCCTGAGGTTTTTCTATGATATATTGATGTTTGTTTCTTAACATATGGTATCAGAGCTCAAGGTCTTGGGGTTTCGCTCCTACATCTGAGACACCGTGGCATTTTCCCTATAACTTTTTTTATACAATGTTTCAAAAGGAACGGCTTGGAGGGTATTTATAGGACGGATCAAGGTACGTTGGCTTCAAAATTTAGCTCCTGAGGCCTTATACTTTCGGAGATACAGCCTGTACAAGATAGGGTTCTGGAATCATCCTGAAATGAGTCTTTTCAGAATTTTCACTATAAAACATTTTCTGTAACGTTTCAGACCCTGAGCTCAAGGGGACATTTATAGAAATTAATGTTTTATCTTTGGTAAAAATTTTAGCTTCTGGGTCTTCTTAAATTTGTAGATACACCTTGTGTAAGATAGGGTATCTGACTAGTCCTATTGGTTAGTCTCAAGAAGGTGTCCCAGGTAAAACAAGCATAACTTCTTGCTGGAGTATCCAAATTGAGTGGGACTAGTTGCATTGGATCGTGGACAGTCTGTAGTACTTTGGGTGCGAGTTTCAGAATTTGATATCAA
>JZKD02S0515198.1:182124-203093 GCA_000966675.3 Picea glauca
ATTAATTTTAAATTGATAAAATTTTATATATTATCATTTGTTAAATAAGAAAGTAATTATTATTTTTAAACATCTAATATATTACGCACTAATTGTTGTAGGACCTCTCAAAGCTCTCTCATATGCTTATGGGCAATCATGCAACTCCATCATTTGAAAAATTGTACGATGAATGGTTGCTTCTCATCATAAGCCACCCTTTGTCCCCCTAGAATGAGGAACAAGATTCCAGACACCATGCACCAAAGCTTGAAAATCTGTAGACTCTAAATGGGAAACTTTAAGCTTGAATAGAGACAAAGGTTTGGAGTCCACCACATGTCCTACCCAAATAAAAGTCATAATGGGTAGGTGATCTGCACTTGTAATCGTAATCACCCTCCAAGAGGATGCAACTAGGTTTGAGATGTTGGTTCGCAAGTAGGAGGAGTATATTGATAGAGTGGCTCAAGTTAGATCGCGACTACAATGGATTCAAGAGGGCGTTGAGGGATCTAAGTTCTTCTTTGACTTCTTGAAGAGGAAAGTGGTGGTTGTCAGGGTTCTTGGTCTACACAGAGAAGATGGGACTCTTGAGGAGAACCTTACAAAGATCTGAGGTATGTTTAATTGACACTTTCAAAATATTTTTGTCATTACCACTTGCCAAAGTTAGTTGTAGATGATAGGTATGCTTGCTACAGAATGATTCCTCACAAAGTCTCGAATGGAGATCAGGATAGGTTGGAAAGAGATTTTACGAAAGATGAATTTTTTGTTTCCCTCTCTTCAATTAAAATGGGAAGTCCCCAGGTAGTGTCACAAAATTTGGAAATTTTTTCTAAAAAACCTCTGCTACAACCTCATCTATTGGTTGCAAACGTTTTAACAGATGTTTCATATAACTAAAAAAATTAGGCGGGTGGAGGTTGTAGCAGATGTTTTTTTCTTCGGTGCTTTTATTGTCAAAATGCACTGGTGCGCCATTAAATATTAAGCCTCGGTGCATACCAAAACACAAAACACGCACCGGAATGACCTTACATCAAATTCCCTAGAAAGTACATAAAATCGAAAAAATCACTTGTGCGCCATTACATAAATTCTCGGTATGGACATAAAACAAAATCGCATCGGGTACCATTACATGAAAATGCTTCGGTGTGTACATAATATGAAAACGTGTCGGTTCACCATTACATCACTTCCCCAGTGCTTACATATGAAACAAACGCATCAAGACGATTATGGTTATTACACCTTGAATTCCCATTTTTTGTATGCAACTCCGGTGCGCTTGTATTTTATGTATGTTATGGTGCTTGTATAATTCATATGTTTCAGTGTGTATACTAAATATAACGCCCCAGTGCATTTGTATTATTAAACGCACAGGTGTGTTTAATTTTTTTAAAGCATCAATATCATTATTATATTTAAATAACCGATGCTTATTTATCACATGTCCATAGTATAATTTGAAAGAGATATGTATTATCACACATTTTACGCATCGATGATTCCATATAATTAACATGTATATGTTCTTTAGTATTCTTAATATGCACCAATGTGTATAACCCCTTAAAAAACACCAATGTCTATAGTATTCCAGGCACCATTTTGTGAGTTCATAAGAATGCACCGATATGTATATATTTTAATTAATTGATTTTTTTTACAAACATTTTTTACAATCATATTGTTTTTTATATTTTTGTTATTGCATTTTGATATAATGAAATCATTAATTCCTTATCCAAGGGATTACACCTCTATTATTTGCAACAATATAAATCATTCACATATTAATTAATCAGTGATTTGCAACAATGTAAATCATTCACATATTAATTAATCAACAATGCAACATTTTACAACATTTGACAATGCAATAAAATGACAAACCCATTTTATTATATACGAATAAGAGGCCCATGGTCATAAAAAATGGGACAATGTAAAGGTCCACAATAATCAAAATGGAACCAATAAGTAATTGTTACAGTTGTTGGTAACATGTCCTCATGCAATTGGGACATTATGTCCACTACATTAAGAAAAAATATCCTCGATTTTTATAGACCAATATTACAAAACTACATACAACTTCTAGTAACATTCAATTATATCGATTGTCATTCATCACTTGAACTGTTGTCATTGATAGAGTTGTGTGCATCCCTCTTTTCTTGATCAATTGTAGACGATATTATACTTTGGTTATCTAAATGTATGTTTTCTTGCTTGACTTCTTGTTGACGCTCCAACTACTCCTGTTCGATTTACAAACATAGAAATAAAGTGTAATAAGTAAATATACTTTTATAATATAGTAGAATATACATGATTGCATAAATAAAAAAGCATACCATAGTAGTGATTGATTCATAAACCGTACACAATGTTTCAAAGCCTTGCCTCATGCTAGTTATCACAAGATTTTCTATTGGCTCCTCTCCATACTTTGTTTCATGCATGTTTAATACGTCATGACAAAGCATAGTCTATATAATTAATATAAAGGTTTCTTATTGTTCCATTAATTATAAAACAGGGGAAGTTAAACAACATAACTACTTACAAATTGCTCAATTAAACCTTGATACTTCAACATATAATCACAACACTTAGTTAACGCAATGTTGATCAATTGTTCGATTGGCTCTTCTTTGTATGTTAGCACCTATTAGTAGACATCCATGGATTAATGTAAATTAATTATTCAAATAGAAATATCACAACAAATATGAAAACTTAAGTAACATCGAAAATGTAAGTACTCACAAACTTTGTGATCAACCATTTTTTTCCTTGTTGTCATGTATTATGTGTTGATTGGGTTCCATTTTGGTTTCTTTTCTGCAACAAAACAATTGAAAATTAGTATTTAATATGATAAATAAATTCAATGTACATAAAACAATAAATGAATGATCATATACCTATGATGCACATTGTTATTGGGATGCATCCTCCTGTGATGCACTTATGTTCATTTCTTTTTTCATCCCTTTGTACACTCCTTTCGACATCCCTACTAACATGTATTGGATTTCCCCTTGTTTGTCACTTGGAATTTTCATAATCTTCCTGAAAAATGAAAAAGAACAATAATGTTTTCTTAAATGGACATGAAAGTAAATATAATAAAACAAATTAATTTGGTAATTATTGGAACATATTATAGAAAAACATGTTTAGTAATAATACCTTTTATATGACTCTATTTTTTTATTGTAAGTTTTGGCTATTGCAAGTCTCACGGGTCTCATTGACCATGTCTCCGGAAATGCTTCTTGTAGTATACATATAACCTTAATCTTGGAGTCACTCGATTGATTTTTGTATTGTAAGTGAAAATGATGCCTATATGTTCTTTCTACTATATCTCTCAAGGATCTGTAAGACATTTTTCTCCTCTCATTAACTTCAAGCACCACTCCATATGAACTGATGACCAAGTTGTCATCATCATTTGCATCCTTAACAATTTTTATCCTTTTAGGATGAGATTCCATTCCCTTGCTATCGGTTGTTGCATAACATTAAAAAAAATTGAAATCGAGTGTTTATAACTTGTTAGCGATTAATGTTAAGAAAATCATTTTTAGTAAAATTCAAAGAAAAACTTAATTTTGATTACCTTTTGTAACATATCGTTCTTGCGAGCACATGTTATCAACTTATTCTTTGAGGACACTTGCGTGCAAGTGATCCAATTATAGTACATGGTTATTTGTTTCACTTATGAATTTTTATGATGATGTTGATGGTTGTGACTTAATGTTATTTGATATATATGTATTGACAAATACTATTGACAATTTTTACCTGAGTGTGCAAGACACTTGACAGATTATGGATGTCGATGGCATCAATGGACCTCCTTGGACTCCATATTAAGTCAGGGAGTGTATTGTGTTTTGTTTGAGTATTTCATTTTACGCATATGCGCCAGATAATTTATTTAGTATGATTATGTATATGGATCAGTGACAATGTTTTGTCAATGGATGTAGGCTAACGATGTTTACTAATCTGACTCACATAAGGATTAAATGGGCCATGCACAGAAACCAAATATTGAGGGAGAAGTATGGCAATGTCCCTGTCATAGCTTACTAGCACTCTCGTCGTGGCTCAAATTGTAGGTTAACGATTACCTAATTCGAGAGGTCCACGATGTAATGAGGGTAGACTGAGACAATCGCTCATGGAGATTCTAAGGGGCACGCACTAAGGCGGAGTCCTTATTCCTTAGAATCCCTTAGTCTCTCACAAGGTCGCTCGAATGGAGTTCTAACTCTAAGTGTTGGGAAATTACCAAAACCAGTCAAAGGCGAGTGGCACCCTTGGAGCACGGAGTTGCATATTGAAGGGCACGTCGCGTAATTAAATATTGATTCAATGAATCTAGGTGGCCTAGGAAACCTTGAGAGAATAATTAAACCTTGAAAAATATTTAGGCCTTGCCGGATTTAATTAATTATTTAAAGAATGCATTTATTAATTGTAAATCCAAAATGAAATTCTAAGCCTATTCAAAAATTAATCCTAAGTCTAAGTTCTTGTAAGGATACTAAACTAAATTATTAACTAAATTAAAAAGGGATGAGGTAAATCAATTTAAGAATTAAGTAAAATGAAATAAACCTAAATATTTTACTTAATACACATGTGTGCAAAAAAATACCAAATTGGAATTTAAGATAAGAAAGGAATAAAGCTGAGAGAATATGTGTACACATAGAATGGTATCTAGAGTCTAGCTACCACTAGTCTAACTAGAAGAAGACTCCTATTTTAACTCAACTCAGATTTAGTAAAGTGTCAATCATTAAAAAAGAATCTGGGGAATAAAGAGACAACTAGGAGAAATTTAACGAGTGCATTTAGGAAAGGTGAGGGAAACTGAATTTTGATTAAAATATAATATGTAATTACTTGTGCAACTTGGGGAGAGGGTGACAAGTGTAAGGGGGAAATAATTCTAATTTATTTAATTAAAAAGAAAATTAATTGTGCAAGTGGAGATGTGTCAGTAAGGAAATTCTTATAAATCAAATGGTCTAGATGGGAAATGGATCACAGTGTTTATTGGTAAAGTTATGCTGCCAAATTATTTTTCACTGGTTTTACTTGTGAGAGTTGGGATTCCAAGCTTAAGATAGAGTGGTGGCTTTACCTTGCGAGGCAATCTTGGAGCTAGAGTATATATGGTTTTGTGTGTGTGGACCCTTTGAGGCTTGGGGGGGATAAGGGGGAAGAAGAGTACCCCTTGCGTTGGCTGGGAGGCATCGGTGAAGTCTCTACGGTTAGAAAGCGGGAGGTCGAAAGGAACGCCATTTGCCGAAGAATATCTCTGAATTTTCCATCGTCGATTATGATATTTTTATTCTGAGAATTGTAATTGCATTATATTTTAATTGTTAACATATTTATAAATGGTTGTAAATTGTGTTGGATTGAATTTGAATAGACCAGCTCTTGGATGGCTTATATGAAAAATAGAAAGTGGAAATTGTATCATTGTCATTGCAAATTTTATGCTAAAGAATCGAATTCTCTTGATATGGTGTCTTCGATTTAAAAAAAAAAAAAAGCAAAAGTCCATTTACCTTCCTCATGATCGTTGCTACCTAGATTAAAGGATATGTGCTTAAACAATTGATAAATGTTAGTGGAATGGTAGGTATAGAAAATGATTCTCTAGTCCGCAGCCTTGTGTTTGCATGTAATGTTATGATATTTAGACACTTAGGAGTTAGTTAAGATCTACTTGGTCTAAATGTGTTGTTAGGTAAAAGTGTGTTTCTTAGTGTGTTTCTTTAGTATGCATTACTATGCATTTGTAAGTTAGGAAATCCGACGGTCACAATATGTTCCCGACATAGAATGATCTGATGGTTCATATTCTCCTCGATCTTAACAACCATTGATCTGTGGATTAACACCCGATTGTTCCATGATCTCTATTTAAATAGCATGGAGGGTCATTTGTTGATGATCGATTGTGAGAAACTCTCTTGTAAAATCTCTATGTAATTTTTTTCTTTTGCATTAATAAACTGCTCCAAGTGGCCGCATTGGTTGGGACTATGGATGTTTCCCCGTAGGGGCTTTACCACGTCAAAACATCAGTATGTTGATATTTGATTTGGTTTTTTGAGTGGTTACTAAAGGTGCTCGTCCTCTTTTGGAATACATTTTTTGTCGAACATGGTATTAGAGCCTCTTTGAAGACCTGCTCCTGTTGTAGATCGAGATCGTGAAGCCGAGTTGCCTCATCTACATTTTCTATCATTTTCATACATTTATGGGCTGAGAGGACTGTTCCATTGTGTCAAGAGAACTCATTTTAGTTAGGAACACTTTTTGTCTCACTCGAAAAGGTTTTCTTTTTCCCAAGATACATCCATTTTAGTCAGATACAGAGATCTGTGTATGCTCTTTGCTCCGTTCCCTATGCGATCTCGACAAATCAGAAACATATATGAAGAGGTGCATCTTCCGGGTAAGCTAATCGATATCTAACCCTTGTTTTCATCGAGAAGTAGAATTTTTTTCTTGTGTGAAAATAGTTTTTGTTTTAGCACACTCTCCAAGGTCGTCTTCCACAACAACAACACCAACAACATTGTCAATCCTCTTGCTAAACAACACAATATGTTTTTCTAGACCATTTGGTTAAAATTTTCCTTATTAAGTAAGAGGTCTTGAGTTCAAGTCTTGCTTTTGTTACTTTTTTTGAAAAAAATCATGCTCAAATTGTAAAGTGTATTTCACTTCAAGTATAAAAGTGAATCACTATAAATAGCTTTAATATTTTATTTTAAAGTTATTTATTTTGCATGCATCTTTTCTTTTATAAAGTAAATTCATTGTAAAAGTGATCCCCACTTCTCTTTATAAAAGTGGGTCACTTCATTAAGCAACTTACACCACCATGTGGTCTTTTGGTTACCAATTATGTCGTTTTTAAGAAGGGCATAACTTTCACATCCGAAGTCCATTTTTAGTGTCGTTTTTTTAAAACCACATAATATTTAGAGATATTTTCATTCAAATCATTAGTTTCAGTTTTTAAATCCATATTATCTATAGATTTATTATGGCTTCTTCCAATAATATTTTTTTTACTAGCACCAACTACTTCCAATGGAAATCTTATATGGAAGATTTATTAAGAAGTAAATGCTTGTACCGAATTACCTTGGAAAAGGACAAATCACCCACTGATGATGATAAGAAAGTAAAATGGGCTAATAGGAGTGACTAAGCACATGGACTAATCAGAATGTCCATCTCTCCTGATTTAAGGTTCCACCTTAAAGAAATTGATGACCCCGATGAAGCTTGAGAAAAGATTGAATCTGTGTTTGGTAAACTCAATATTATTCGAGCACAACAGTTAGAAAATCAAGTATTGACCTCAATTCCAAGTGATGTTTCTTGCCTTGGAGACTATCTATCTAAGTTTAAAACACTCATAATTTTATGTGAAGAATGTGAGATAAAAATGGAGGAAGAGCGTTGCATCTATCTTATTCTTTCTAAGCTAGGTAATGAATATTTTGTGTTTTTATCTACCTTTTATTCCATGAGAGAGGATCTAGGGAAAGATTATCAAAAACCCACTCTTAAGTCCTTTTGTGCTTCTTTGATTAGAGAGGAAGATACGCTTGTACAACTTGGAGTGATCGGCACTGCAAGTACCTCCAACAAAGCCTTAGTTTCCCAGTAGAAAGATAAAACCAAGTATCCCAACAAGAAACATCCTCGCTACAACAACAAGAAACATAAGGGTCCCAAACCTGCTCAGACAAATTCAACTCTTAATGGTGACAAAGGAGAAAAATATAAAAATAAGAAGACTGACAAAGATTGCAACTTTTGTGATAAAGATGTTCATGATGAGTCCAAATGTTTCAAGAAGATGGCATCTTTAGAAGCAACGATGAAGAAGCACAACATCAATATTGATTCTACTTCTAAAGCTGCCATCTTATTGAAACATTTGGACTCATCTTCTTCTCATGGACATGCACTTTCTGCTTCTAGTTTCTCCTTCAATACAACTTCTACTTCTTCTTCTAATGAGTGCCTTATTGATTCTAGAGAATCTTGTCATTTTGCAAAGGATAAAGACATATTTTCTACTCTAAATGAATGTAACACTAAGAAAATATTTGTTGATGATGATAGATATCTTAGTGTTGTATGATCTGGAACAGATCAAGTACATAATGGTCATTTCAATGATGTATTATTTGTTCCAAGTCTTTCTTGTAACCTTCTATCAGTATATCAAATCACTCAGGTAAAACTGTAGATTTTTCACCTCACCAAGTTGCAATCAAGGATCTAAAAGATCCTAAGCATGTTCTTGCAATTAGAATTGTTGATGATATTACCAGTTTGTACAAGTTTGACAACTTTGGTTCATCATATTTTTCATCAGTTTTTGTTGCTCATAGCGATGAATTGAGAAAACTTTGGCATGAGCGGTTCAGTCATCTAAACAATCGCTCATTGCAACAACTATGTAATCAACAGATGGTGGTTGGTCTTCCTCCTATTTCATGCAGAGATTGTGTTTGTGTCGATTGTGTTCTCGATAAACATCATCGGGACAGTTTTGACAAATGTGCCTCTTGGCATGCCTCAGTCCCTTTGCAGTTTGTTCATAGTGATTTGTGTGGTCCACTTTATTCTCCTTGTTTTTCTGGGTGCAAGTATTTCTTAACTTTCATTGATGACTTTTCCAGATGTACTTGGGTTTACTTCTTAAAACTTAAGAGTGAAGTTTTTGACAAGTTTTTGGCCTACAAGGCCCTTGTAGAAAAGCAATCTGGACATCAAATTCAAAATTTAATAACTGATAATGGAGGAAAATATGTGAACAATAATTTTACAAGTTACTGCACGACACATGGCATCCAAACACAACACATTGTTCCATCTACACCGCAACAAAATGGTGTTGTTGAGAGAAAGAACTACACATTAAAAGAAATGGCTAATTGTATGATCCAATCTAAGTGATTAAGTCTAAGTATTGCACGGAAGCAATCAACTTTGAAAATTACATAGTCAATCACACTCCCACAAAGGCTCTTAAAAATATAACACCGAAAGAAGCTTGGACTAAAATTAAACCAGATGTAAGTCACTTCTATGTATTTGGCAGTATAACATGGGCTCACATTCCTGATGAGAAAAGGAAAGCATTGCATCCTAAAAGTGAGAAGAGTATATTTGATGGTTATTCTGAATATGTCAAAGGTTATAAACTTCTTCAACCAAATTGTAATGAAAATATTATTAGAAGAGATGTTAAATTTTATGAAAATCTCTTGGCCTGTGAGCCTAATTCAACGATTGTTCCTTCTTCGACCTATGATCCATCTTCAGAGTTTGTATCTTCTTTTGTTCCTATTCTGGTTTCTTCTTCAGATGATGACAGTGAGGATGAAAATCCACCTTCGTCTACTCACCTTCCTCCAGAGGAGTCCTTTGAACCTGAACCAACACCAATTCCACCGCTTCCTAGATAAGTTTGTTCAACACGAGAAGTAGTTGGTGGTATTGTCGGTGATCCTTCAGATCAGCATCAAACACATTCACATTTACAGTGAGCCTCTTCTCTTTTGGATCAAGTTTCAGAGACTCATGATCCAGAGACATTTTCAGAAGCTTCAGGTCATCCAGATTGGGATACAACAATGAATGAAGACTATCGTCCTTTAATGGAAAACAATACTTAGGATATTGTACCTCTTCCAAAAGGAATAAAACTTGTCACATGTAAATGGGTCTACATAACTAAGTATGCATCAGATGGAAGTGTTTAAAGACACAAGGCTCGGTTAGTTTCCAAAGGATTTTACCAAGTTGAAGGAATTGACTATAATGAAATGTTTTCCCCTATAGCAAAAATGAATTCCATCTACCTTGTTCTTTCCCTTGCTACCTCACATAAATGGGAGGTCCATTATATGGATGTTAAATCCACCTTCTTGCATGGATATTTGAAAGAAGAAATCTACAGGGAACAACCTCCTGGCTATGTCCAAAATGACTCTAGCCTTAATAAATCTCTTTATGGTCTTAAGCAAGCTCTCTGAGCTTGGTATGCCGAAATGGACATCTTTCTTATTGACGCTGGATTCTCTAGATGCCATTCTGATCCTAATGTTTATACCAAGAAAGTAGAAAGACATATCATAATACTTGTCCTTTATGTTGATGACCTTATTAGTACTAGTAGTGACTCAAAAATTTTAAACCATGTGAAAATCATCCTTAAGAAGAAATTTGAAATGACAGACTTAACTTTTTGCACTATTTCCTTGTCCTCCAAGTTTTGCAAACCAATGAAAAAATTTTTATTTCCCAGTCTAAGTATTCTTGTGACCTTCTTCACGGCTTTCACATGGATGATTGTAAACCAACCCCTTCTCCCTTCCAGTATGGATTCAAGCTTACTGCCACCTGTACTTCTCCTGAAGTTGATGCCACCCTGTACCATCAATTAGTTGGTAGCCTCTTATACTTGACTCATACCCTTCTTGATCTTTTTTTTTTGTTGGTTTTGTTTCCCAGTATATGCAAACACCCCATGAAAGCCATTGGAAAGTAGCTAAAATGATACTTACTATGTTCGTGGTACAGTTCAATTCGGTATACATTATAGTTCAGGGGGGACTCCTTTATTGGTTGGTTTCACTGATTCAAATTGGGCCTGCGACCCTGATGATTGGAAGTCTACAGCAGGATATGTTTTCATCCTTGGTTCAAGACCTTTCACTTGGGCCTATAAGAAACAACAGGCTATTGCACTTTCTTTAGCATAAGCAGAGTATCGAGCAGTGGTAAATTCAATTCAGGAAGCCTTGTGGCTTCGACAGATCCTTTCATATTTTGGATTTGAGAAACAACATCTGAACAGCCTTTGGTGCGACAATCAGATTGTCATCAAGCTTGCCAAAGACCCAGTTCAACATCAATGCAACAAGCACATTGAGCTACACATGCACTTCATCATAAATCTCAGACATGATCAAGTTATTGAAGTGCTCTTTTTCCCTGCAGAAGATCAAGTTGCAGACATTTTCACAAAGTCTCTTACATAAGCAAAGTTTTCCAAACTTCGATATATGTTAGGAGTCCAGGAAGTTTTCATTAAGGGGGGATAGGCTCTAATGCCTCCTTCCTTCTCCTATTGTTTCAATATTGTAAATCCTTCAATCATATCCCAAGTTGTTCTTAAGGGTGGATGTTAGGATATTTAGACACTTAGGAGTTAGTTAAGATCTACTTGGTCTAAATGTGTCATTATGTAAAAGTGTGTTTCTTAGTGTGTTTCTTTAGTATCCATTAGTATGAATTTGTAGTTAGGAAATTCGACATTCACGATATGTTCCCGACATAGAGTGATATGATGGTTCATATTCCCCTCGATCTTAATGGCCATTGATCTATGGCTTAACACCCGATTGGTTCATGATCTTTATTTAAAGAGCATGGAGGGTCATTTGTCGATGATCCATTGTGAGAAAATCTCTTGTAAAATCTCTCTGTAATATTTTTATTTTGCATTAATAAACTGCTCCAAGTGGTTGCATTGGCTGGGGCCGTGGATGTTTTCCTGTAGGGGTTTTACCACACCAAAACATCGGTGTGTTGATATTTTATTTGTTTGTGTGAGTGGTTACTGAAGGTGTTCATCCTCTGTTGGAATAACTGTGTTGTCGAATATGTAAGATTCTTATTATTGTTGTTGTTCCTTTCCAAACAAATGCAAATTTGCCTTAATTGTGTAATGGTAGTCGTTGCCAATTATTATTTTTCCAAAATTTGTTTTTCTTCTTTCTGAATTTAGTTATGACAACCTTTATTTCTTAGAGCGAACAGTCAGGTACATAGTAGAGAAAAATGCCTTGAATATATTTAGTTTCTTGTCGAGATCATAGTTGAATTTACCCTTGGCGTTTCCTAACAGCGAAAATATAAATTTCACAGTTAATACATTTAGTATAATGCATGGAGCATTTACCCTTAGCATTTCCTGACAGCAAAAATATTAATTGCACAGTTAATACATATAGTATAATGCATGGAGAATTTACCCATTGTCGTTTCCTGACAATGAAAATACAAATGGCACAACTAATATATTTAGTGTAATGTGTGGAACCCTTGTACCCTTGGCATTTTCCTCACTAGTACATATGGGCGGATTATTCCACGAAATTTTTCCATGTTTCCATTAGTTTCATCTTTTTTTTAAACAGGGCGTGATTTTTGTCGATATTGCCACGAAAGTTTGTCGCAATATCCACGAATAGGTTATTTTAACCTAGTCGGGTTTTTCGTCTCTATTTCCATGAAATTCTGTGGCAATAGCGATGAACTTTCATGGCAATAGCGATGGAAATTTTTCCTATCTCATTGGTTGGTGTTAACGACTAGTTTACTATTTGATCTATATATACCTAACTTTAAGAGACTTTGCGACACAATTTCTATAGTTGCGACACTGTTCTTGGCTTTTGTTTGAGCTGTTTATTTTTTTCGTCACCCACCAGTTGAACAAATCCAATTCTCGATCTACATAGCTCGGATTTTGAGCTTGCAAGGTTAGAATGTTTTTTTTTATTAATGTACTCATTTAACTTGTAATTTTTTGTTCAAATGTCCAAATTCCATGTACCTTGTTTTTTCCTTGATAATATATTATTTGTGTAGTACCATATTTCATGTCTTTGTTTTTTGGATCTAGTTAGTATATTATATGGAAAAGGGTATGTGGATTCCATAATATTCTAGGTTTATGGAATCCATATACCCTTTTCCCTTCAATTGTAGCTATAATGTCTCTCTCTTTTCATTGATAAAGATATGGAATTGCTCTTGAAACTCAACCCTGATAGGTGAAATGATAGTAATTGATTATCATTTTCTTCTCTCTTTTATTTTTTAAGAACTAACAAAAAAACACCAACAAAGCTTGATTGAAGCTTTGATACCACTTGTTACATCCCTAGTACCCAAAAGGGATCACACTTGAATAAATTGAAAATAATATAATAGTGACAATAATGGTTGAGATACTTGCACACCTAATGGTTGGCTAGCACTTACTAATTCAATTAAATGAAGGAATAAATCTCCATGAATAAAATATTGAAGTTGATTGTTATATTGATAAATGATAAGTTGTGGTATATATAAGATAGGGAGGAAACGCATGTTTATAACAATAATATACATAAACACTAACCCTAAACTTATGTTAGGTATATATGTCGTTATTATATAAATAAAACATTTGTACGCATATGACCTTATTATAAAGATGTTATCTATGTCATGATTAGGCACATAACAATCACTTTTAACTAACCACCTTCAACCATCTTAGCTTATGGTTAGCCACCTTAAAATTTCTTGGCTTATGAATAAGCACCTTTAACAAATGAACTTATGATTATATACCATAGTTTTCCAATATAAATAAAGTATATTTGTTTCAACTTTCTCAATAAAATCCACATACCCTTTTCTTATATGTGATGTTGTTTTTCTCAATTTTTTTATAATCACATGCAATTCTAGATGTAGTGATTAACTTTAGTTTGTAGTTGATGTAACTTGTTTATACACTATTAATAAGGATCAATATCTAAAATATAAAAAATTCATGGAGAAATCTACGATAACATCATGAAATCTACTAGTCGGACAATGAAAAATGAGAAGATGTCAAAGTGTCTTAGAAAATAAAACTGTGACCACTAAAAGTAGCATAAAATTGTGACCATTGTATGTAGATGCAAATCAACACATCATAATTTAAACCAACCCAACCCAATTGTGGATGACAAGTGGTTGACATTCTTTTTTTAGTGGTGAATTTCAAAGATTGACATTTTGTCTACAAAACAACATAGAGGCTAGTGTATGGTGTCAAGTGATTCAAGTTTGAGAAATTTTGACCACTTTCGTTAAATGGTGTGTAATTATTTTCCATGGTTATTCAGTACACACTACTCTATAGTAAAAATTGAAGCATATCTGTCTTAATAGTTAATCGATAATAAAATAAAATAAAGCATGTCAAAATGTCTTAGAAGAAATCATTTTGAGGATTGTAGGTCACTGTAAATAAACATATCATAATCGAAAGGAGTAGCTAAAATATAAAAATTTGACAACTTACTGTTTGGTATGGTGTAGGTAATACAATTACTTATCAAGACAAGGATTTGTCACTATGAATGAAAATGACAGGAAGCTTGCTCGGTTAAGAGCGACCTTAGAGGCGAGGGGCGATGGAAAATGTTATTTCCCTTGCTATGATTGCATAGGCTTGCAAAAAAAAAGACTTTTAATAACAACAGCTCAAAGGCATTGTCAGGAGAAGGGGAACGCCAAAGGTGGTTATGAATATCGACCCTTGGTAAGAGGATTCAATATTTAATGTGTTCTCTATAATAATCAGTATGTCATGAATTTTAGTAATATTTCTTATCGGGATTTTTATATTTTCTATACACATTAACTTTTATGTGTTGTTTTTAAATATATAGACGATGCCCCCAAAATGTCGACATCCAGAGAGTTATTTGCCAAGTACTAGCAGAAATACTCCTTTACAAGGTGATGAACTTCAAGATCAGAATATTGAATTTGTTGATCAAGTTATTAATGATGATATGGATGGAGATAACATTAGTGATTCAAATCAGGAAGATGAGATACATATATTGATCCAAGACACACTTGCTCCAATGGATGAGGACAACTAGGATCATAGTCATGATGTTGATCCTCTACTCAAGAAGTCACATCAACCTCTTTATGAAGGTTCAAAAACAAATATTTTATCTTCTATATTGTTGTTGGTGAACCCGAAGGTTTTGAATGGTTTATCAAACACATGCCTCACATAGAAACTAAGGTATTTAATTTGTTAATTATTTATGCCTGCATGTTCACAAATACTTAAAAGGTTCAATTTTTTCCTATATTGCTATTGTTTTCTAATTTCGAAATTAGTATATTGGATGAGATCTTGATGATTAATATTGTTTACATTGACTTATTGTTTAGAATTTTGTAGATTGTTAGGTGAAGTTCTATTACAGACGTCAAATATTTTTCCACACACATATCGAGAAATATCCGTGATTATGAAAGAAATTGGAATGGACTATCAGGCTATTGATGCATTTCCTAATGATCATATCATATATTATGCACAATATGCATTAGAAAATGAATGCCCACAATGTCAAATAAGTAGATATCGAACCGATAAAGCATCAAAGAAGGTGCCTCGCAAAGTTCTTCGTTATATTCTAATAATTCCACGTTTCCAGCGGTTGTTTAGGTGCCAAAGTGTAGCACAATTTATGGATTTCCATGCAAAGAACAGAATTCGAGATGATGTTCTTCGAATTCCTGCAGATGGTTTTGCATTGAACTACATTGAAGAAAAGTGGCCAATTTTTAAAGATGAACCTCATAATGTTAGACTTTTGTTGGCAGCTGATGGTGTCATCCATTTAGAGAGCTTTGTTCTACGTACTCCGTGTGGCTTGTTTTTGTTATAAACAATAACCTTCCTCCTTGGATGTCGATCAAGAGAGAATACACAATGTTGGCAATGATTAATATAGGTATTTAATTATCTTTTATTTGCTTTAAAGTATGACAAAATATTTCATTTTTTTGTTTTGTGCATGGAAATTATTTCTTTTATATATAACGACATCTAGATAAGTATAATTAATCATGCAGTATGTTGAACCAATTAGGTAGGTACCAGGTTAAATATATGAACTTATATATTGAGCCTCTTATCGATGAGTTGTTGAATTTATGGGTTGGCGTCACTATGTATGACATCTCTAGACCAATAGGGAAAAAACGATTTCAATTCCATGGAATACTATCATGGACAATTCATGATGCTCTCAGGTTAACACATTTTTGTTGTATATTGTTACTTTATTTTGTGATTTAATATTATATATTTATTGAAAAAATCATGCATTATTTTAAATTGTAACTCTAATTTGATGCTACATTAATTCATATATCTTGTAGGTCTTCAAACAAAGGGTAAATTTGCATGCCCAGTTTGTGGTCTGAGGATAAAATATCATCGTTCAAGGAGTTTAGGAAATGAAGTGTTTGATGAGTATAGGAACTTTCTTCCTAAGAACCATAGTTATCGAACTACAAACAAAGAAAATTTCAATGGTAAAGAAGAAAATGGAAAAAAAACACGAAGAATGACAACTCACCTATGGAAGTTGGAATATATTAGAAATCGTCAAGGTACACAAATTATTTATGTATGACATATTATATAAATCTTTGGTTAATTTCATTAGTATTAATTTCATTTTGTCCCATTAATTAGTGTTAATTTAAATTTGTTGATGTTTCATGAATGTCGTTAAGGCACGAATGGGCTTCCACGAGGAATGAGAAGTTACCCGATGCAATTCAGTAGATTTCCATACTACGAGCACCTACAAATAGTTCATTTGTTTGATACAATGCATATCTGGAAGAACATAGCATAATTGTTATGGTGAATATTAGATGGAAGGACTGACACAGAGAGAATTGGAAATATTTTTTTGTGACATCCAGGAAGCTAATCACGCATTGCAAAGTGTTATTATTAATTCTAATGGCGATGTTCATGAACATAATACTAGTCTTCCTTGGTTATTGATGGAGCAACAGAGAAATATTTTAAAAGAAGTCATTCAAAAAATTAGGTTTACGACGGGGTTTTTGTCGAACATACAAAATATAATAACGAAAAAAGGTGATTTTGGTGGGGTTAAAACACATGACTAGCATACATTCATTAAGGTAATTAGTAGGTTATAATATATTTTCTTATTGTTATGCATTTTTTGGAAATAAATAATAATTATTTGTTTTTTGTTACAACATGTTCTACCTTTATCTCTCCCGGACGACTTTGACAACAACATAAAACAAATTATTTATGTACTTGGCAAATACATGAGGTAAGTATTGTTTTATAAGGAAAATGTACTTCTTGTGTGATTTGTAGCGGAACTTATTGACATATTATCATTTATCTGCAAATTTATGTATGCCTTGATATTATTTGATTGCATTGAAATTTGTAGGTGGCTATCATCAAAAGAAATCCATAAAGAAGATATAAGGTATTGGAAGAGAGAAATTCCCCGACTAATGTGTCAAATGTAACAGTATCTACCTCCAGCATTTTTCAATGCAAAAGAACACTACCTCATACACCAAGTTGAGGAGATTGAATTATGTGGACGAGTACACACAAGGTCGATGTGAATGGTGGAGAGACAGTTGAAGCCACTGAAGGATTTTGTTAGACAAAGAGCATGTTCGAAGGGTTATATGGTTGACGGATATATTATATATCAATGCATGGTGTATATTAGTCAATAACTACCTAAATTAGAAGAAAATATGAATGTGCCTTGCATTTGGCATCTCGACTCCATCAACAAATTTGAAGGGGAGATCTTATTGGGGAAAGGTAAAATGAGAATTGTGAAAGGTAATTATTAGATGTTGACATAGATTTAATATATTACACATTTATTAAATTATTCCTTTATTAACAATAGCTAATTAATTATATTAAATTGTTATTCTATCATATAGTTGCTCAAGAGTGGGATGCTTTACATTTATACATTGCAAACAACCTTGATTGGATGGAGCATTGGATAGAATATACTGAAGAATAATTCAATAGGTTATCATGGGAAGGGGTGAGTAAGATGATTAAAACAATGCATCGTCATCGAGATCAATTTCCTGATCTTACATCAAGGGAAGTTTAGTTAGCCTTTGGTTTAAAAGATAAACAGGCAAGTTAAATTTATTACTCACATTTTCCTAGTTTTTTCCCAATTTTTCAATGTATTTGGTTTGTTTAATTTTTGAAATATATATTTAGTAAGCCCTATATGAGGATTATTAATTGGCAATTTATTTTTTACTTGTTTTCCATGATGGAGTTGAAACATCACAAGGCTATGTGGTGTAATGGTCATAAATTTCGTATCAAAATGTTGAATGATAAGATGAAAAATTCAGATTGTGGGATAACTGCAGTGTTTAAGGTCACCAACATTTCCTCTAGAAGTGATAGAAATCCGGAAGAAATTGAGAATAGGTACTATGGCCATTTGGAGGATATAATCGAGTGTTATTTTAATTCCTTTAAAATAGTTTTGTTTGAGGTTAAATGGTACAGGCTACAGATGCATGAACGTGATCCTGAAAGAACTGTTATTGAGCATGATAATGGATTTACCATGGTTAATACAAGGGAATTTGAACCGGGTACAAAGCCTTATGTTCTTCCAAGTCAATGTGAGCAAGTATTTTACTCAAAGGTACCTGGTAAAGCAGGTTGGTCATACGTTGTTAGATATGATCCAAGAGGATGACCAGTAAAGTATAATCATGTAGCCGAGGATGAAGATAATAACGAGGAAGAAGATCAATCGTATGTAGATCAGGAGAAAGTGGCTCATGTAGTTGATGTGTTAGACGAAGAAGTTGAAGAAGTTGATCATCCAAATATAGGAGAGGACGATATCATTGACGATATCGATAACTATAGTAGCGAAAATGGCATGGATGATGATGTTTATAGGAATGATCCTTTCACCAATATCGATTCTGAACCAGATCCTGATACAGATATTGAGCTGGATGAAGAAGAAGATGATTGATATTTAAATGTTGAAAAGAAGAGGTATGTGTTTATATCTTTTATATGATCTTTATATGTTTTTATTTTGTATAATATAGTATATGATACATGCTCTTTAGAATTTAAAATTAGGTAATATGGGGAAATTGAGAGTGATGTGAGGGGGGTGGGGGGGCATAATTAGAGCTTCCACCTTCACATGGTTTCCCATGTTTAGTAGAGAATGAACTATTCTCGAAACCAAGAGGAGCTATGTGTGATTGTGCCTAATCATACCAACGATGTAGGTATGTCCATCA
This sequence comes from Picea glauca, assembly GCA_000966675.3. Classification (NCBI taxonomy): domain Eukaryota; kingdom Viridiplantae; phylum Streptophyta; class Pinopsida; order Pinales; family Pinaceae; genus Picea; species Picea glauca. The sequence goes on from JZKD02S0515198.1 coordinate 201,175, forward strand.
TCAATTCATCTTGTAAACCATAAACCCTAATTCAGTGGAGTGATCAATTTGTTCCCAGTGAATGGATGTGTTTTTGTTGACATGGAATGGGACAACACATATACCTTCTTAATTTTCTTCCTTCACTTGATGTGGGTCTGGTCATTCCTAGCCTTGAATTGAAAGTTTCCCCTAGTCTTAGTCGTCACCCTTCATGACAGTTATCATCCAATGATCATTAGATCACAAGGTTGGAGGAATATGGGCATTGGGATCATGAGGCTTTATAACCCTACAGTAACAAGAGAAATTAATTGAACTTTTACTAGATTGAAAGGTGTGTGTAATTGAAAATACTAACAACCCAAAACTAAAAGGGATCAATACATTGATTGTTAATGAGAGGTGATCTCGCTGTGGTGTGTAGGAATAGGCCTAGCACCTTGAAAATTATCATTCTCCAAATATCTTATACAAATTTTACAAAGAAATTGTACTGGGACTAGACACGGGGCAACAATGACCTATGAATGGGGCCAACGTTGAAATTTTTTCAAACTGTTTCTGAATGCATTGAAATTTGACATGGATAGACTATTTGCATGCCTTAATGATATGGGAGGGTTTATGGACTCAAATTTTACTTGCACGCCCACTTTCTTCCATCATCAATTCATCATGTAAACTGTATACCCTAATTTAGTGGTGATCAGGGGATCAAATTTTGCTCAAAAATTCAAAGTACTCGGAATTGCTTCAAACTGGATGAGAGTGTAGGCCTCGTTGTTGTGAACCCAATGCAACTCGTTTCGTCTCAAAAAAACGTCGGGAGCGAGATATATTGCAGTCTGTTTTTCAAGTCAAACAAATAAAAATTTTGGTGCTGACTGTACAGTTCGTACAGTCCGTACGGGCTAACGTGGCAGGGCCGTACAGACCGTACGATGATGTGGTAGGAGTGACATGGCAAGTTTTTATTGGTTGGCAGTTGTCGAATCAGATGGTGACATGTGGCATTTCATTGGCTAATGGTAAGGTGCCACGTGGCCCAATCATGCGCTGCCACGTGGCACCCCTTTATTGGTTCATAGTTTCTATGTAAAACTAATGGAGTCCGTGGGGTTCGACCCCCGGACCTTCCCACCGCATAATACCCTTGCAAAGTCTGACCAACCAACATATCACACCGTGTCACTTGATATATATATATGAGTTTTGAAATATTTATGTTTGCACTTTTGTACATTGGCGCGGGGGTAGGGTCGGGGCCTAGCCCCGACCCGTGGTTTCATCACATTACATATAACTATGGTATAATATATATGGCACGAGGTTTTTAATACTAAGCCGTGGTTTGGTTATATAATATATAACCATTGTTTATATATATACGGGAGTTTCATTGCAATGGGCCCAGCCCGTGGTCACATATCTATTACATATGACCCTTATGCTATACAGAAGATTGCGCGCGGGAATTTTAAACGGTTGGCACGGTTTTGACCGTTAGCCCCTTTTTTTCCAAACGAGTGGTCGTATGACCCATCTGCCCAAGTGCATAGGCGGTTAGGGGCTGGTTCGCCCTTAACCATCCTACGGTTTGCACCGTTGGCGCGGTTGCGCCCGGTGCTGGGTTTTCACGCTTAAATTTGCGTGTGAGCCAGGTTCAAACAACAAGGGTGCATTTTGTAGATGCAGAGACAACAAGCTTGAAGAGGGAGACTTCCAGGAGGCCTAACTTCTTCACTTTTTGACCGATTGAGGTGCCGAAAAAGCCCAGGCAGGAGTTTTTGGACGCTCTGAAACCATTGGAGCAGTCGATTTTTTAGTTTGAGCATTGTAAGACATGTTTTTGAGCACTTTGAGCAATTAATAATAATGATCCATTAGAAGCTGGACCAGGAGATGTAGCCCAAGAGAGGGGTGAACTCCTTTATCAA
>JZKD02S0515198.1:208687-220713 GCA_000966675.3 Picea glauca
TAAAATTGGTAATTTTTTGCCAATATTGCAAGTTGTCTAGAAGTTTTTGAAATGAAAATAAAGTTGATAAAATTTTGTTATGGAAACAAAACAACTATGCTAGGTTATATTAATTGGGTTTCCTCACAAAACCCATGTGCCCTAATTTTAGATCTCTGCTCCAAATTCCCTTTCCATAAATTAAAATTCATCAAATTTGGTCATTTTCAAGAATTTCAAGATGGGATGATTGAGTATTGGAAGTAGGGGTTTTCAAAATACGATAATAGATAATCTGAAGGAGATCATCATCATTGTGCACCTCATCATTGACTACTTGTATCATCTATTAGAACTTTGGGGGTGGATCTTTGAATGAAGGACAATATTGTATATTGAGCCCACATAAGTAACACATACCTGACCTGGAACACTAAAGATACAATTGTTGGGAATGTTTCCCCATACCCCACCATAGAAGAGATGCCTCATTTATTTTGGGCTTGATACACACTATGTTCTTTTCATGAATCCTTGTATTAGTGTCTTGTCTTAATGTTGTCCTAATCATCCTAGTCTCCTTTGCAATCCAAAAAATAGCCTTGGTTTTTCAAGTTGAACTTGGGGTTGTTTTAATAGTGCTTAGTGGTATTGGATGTGCAGAAAACATAGAATATGTTCAACTTATGTAGGTTCTTGTATCTTTTACTAGGTTTCCCATTATCACTAGATTTTTTTTCCTCCTTTGTTTGCTTCAATTAGGGTCACTTGGATTCGATAAAAAAATTCTAGACCCAATCCTCTTTTTGTGGTTCTTTATAATGTGCATTGGGTTCCATGTCATCTTCAATTTTTATGGTCATGTTTAGGGTTTCTTGATATGATGTCGACTTGTTTTCTTAAACATGATTAGTTATTATTCTAGAGTTTGGAGTTCAAAGCCAATCCACGCATACAAGTTCCTAGATATTATATTTCAACTTACCAAAAAGATCCTTCAATACAAAGTTTTATCATTGTACCATTTCTCCCTTCAAGCATCTAATACTTCTCAACTTTGTAAATGCCAAATTCTCAGTATATATATATCCAGCTAGTACTTCCTTGAACTAATTGACTACATCATCCCAACATCACAAATCTAGTTGCTTGTTATCTCTCTAATACCATTTGAGTATGGTGCCTCATAATGTACCTTTGAATGTGATNAGTTGTCTAGCAGTTTTTGAAATGAAAATAAAGTTGATAAAATTTTGTTATGGAAACAAAAATCTATGCTAGGTTATATTAATTAGGTTTCCTCACAAAACCCATGTTCCCTAATTTTAGTTCTCCGCTCCAAATTCCCTTTCCATAAATTAAAATTCCTCAAATTTGGTCATTTTAAAGAATTTCAAGATGGGATGATTGAGTATTGGAAGTAGGGGTTTCCAAACTACGATAATAGATAATCTGAAGGAGATCGTCATCATTGTGCACCTCATCATTGACTACTTGTATCATCTATTAGGACTTTGGGGTGGATCTTTGAATGAATGACACTATTGTACATTGAGCCCACGTAAGTAACAACATTCCTAACCCGGAACACTAAAGATACAATTGTTGGGAATGTTTCCCCATACCCCACCATAGAAGAGCTACCTCATTTATATTGGGCTTGATACACACTATGTTTTTTTCATGACTCCTTGTATTAGTGTCTTCTCTTAATGTTTTCCTAATCATCCTAGTCTCCTTTGCAATCCAAAAAATAGCCTTGGATTTTCAAGTTGAACTTGGAGTTGTTTTAATAGTGCTTAGTGGTATTGGATGTGGAAAAAAATTAGAATATGTTCAACTTCTGTAGGTTCTTGTATCTTTTACTAGGTTTCCCATTATCACTAGATTTTTTTCCCTCCTTTGTTTGCTTCAATTAGGGTCACTTGGATTCGATAAAAAAATTCTAGACCCAATCCTATTTTTGTGGTTCTTTATAATGTGCATTGGGTTCCATGTCATGTTCCATTTCTATGGTCATGTTTAGGGTTTCTTGATATGATGATGACTTGTTTTCTTAAACATGATTAGTTATTAGTTTAGAGTTTGGAGTTCAAAGCCAATCCATGCATACAAGTTCCTAGATATTATATTTCAACTTACAAAAAAGATCCTTCAATACAAAGTTGTATCATTGCACCATTTCTCCCTTCAAGCATCTAATACTTCTCAACTTTGTAAATGTCAAATTCTCAGTATATAGATATCCATATAGTACTTCCTTGAACTAATTGACTACATCATCCCAACGTCACAAATCTAGTTGCTTGTTATCTCTCTAATACCATTTGAGTATGGTGCCTCATAATTTACCTTCGAATGTGATCCACTGGGTGGATAGGTTAATGCTTTTCTCAACTTCCCAATGGGTATTACAAGCAAATATATGATCATTCAAAACCCTAGTGCCATCAAAAGTCGACAACTTTAATATATCACATTGACACTTGTTTTAGCATTGTTCTACTTCTTCTCCTTATTACATAGGTCTAGGTATATCTCTTTATATAATGTTTGAATACATCACCCTTTACTCTTGACAGCCTTCCTCAATCAATTGTATTTTCCTGATGATGCTTTAGGTGAGTCAAGCTTTTGGTCTATGTATTCTTGTTCAGAGTCTAACACATGTTTGAAATTGGTCTCTATGATTTGAAACTCTTTAGAAATTCCCTCCCCATTTGTTAGTGATGCCTTAAAGGTTGTCTCACCATCATGGTGTCATCCTGTTAATCCTTGAGGTATTGGGCCATTGCATTGTTATTGCTTTCATAAGTGATAGACTCATTTTTTATAATTGTACCCATGGATTATCAAGATTTATTTGTAAACATAAGGTGTAAAGAAGGCCACTTCCATGAAGTGGAATAAATATTCATTCACTTTCTACCATTCTCAAGGTGTGGCAATACTTATTATTTCTATTCTTATGCAATATGGGTTATTTGAACCATAACATTTGAGATCATAGTGGACAAACCTTGGTTTCGGCTCTTCTAGACGAATCACTATAGCATTTTCTCTCTAATATTTTTTTGTGATATTGAATTGGCATAAGACTTGCAATGTTGAGAAACATCAAGGTATCTATGGTCAAAACTTTCAGGTTTTGATTCACTATATTTTTACAGTACATGTTGTAGAAGTTAGTGTTTTTTCAAGGGGGTTGCTTCATTTTCATAGGAGAGTGGCCAAGGAAACTAATTTCTTATGTTCTTCCTGTACCTAATTTTTAAATTATGATTGTGAGTGGTATTATGATGAAATGTGGTGGCCGATGTGAAATTGTAGTATGATGAGTGGTGGCCAATGTGAAAATATGAAACTTCAAATGGGTGAGTATCATCTCAAAACTCACATGTTTTCTATTGATATGGGTGGTTGTGATGTAGTTTCTAAGGTAGAATGGCAACACACTTTGGGAGCTATCACCATGGATTTCAAGGATTTATACATGAGCTTCACTAAGAAAGGGAACAAACATACCCTCAAAAATATTACACCTAGTTCCCCTAAAATTATCACCTCTCATCATAGGGAGAAGTTATTCAAGAAAGGCCACTGAGGTATTATTCCAAAGTTCAATGTTGTACAACTAGTGGACACCCCCCCATAGGATATTCATCCTAATTTGTAGTTGGTCCTCTCTAAACATCAACACGTATATGAAATTCCTTCGAGTTTGCTTCTTTCACGAGGGGATAATGACCATGGTATTTCATTGATTATTGATAGTCTACCAACCAATGTGCATCCTTATATCCACTCATTTGCATAGAAGAATAAAATCGAAAAGATCATTCAAGAACTATTGGAAACTGAATTTGTATTCCCTAGTACCAATCCCTACTCATCACCAAAAATTGAATTTTCTTCATAGTCTTTCGTGTCAATCTACGACAAATATTGTTTTTTATTAAGGATCTTAATCCATCAAACAACCTCAAGCCAAAACATTCTCTCAAAAAAAAAAACAAGAGGTTGCTCAATGTAGGATTAAAAAATTAACCAAATGTATGACAAATAATTCCTTTGGTTTTTTTAGCATTATAAACTTGCAACTCACTCTTCCAACCTCATATCATTGAACCATCAAAAGTACAATGTAGAGTATATGATAAGTTTTTTGGTGAGTGGTCAAATGCCCTATTTGACACAAAAAAATGTTTTTGTACCGATGGGCCTAATAATTAAATTATATCTATTTCATTTTGATCATATGCATCAAAAACATCAATCTAGCCTCTTTCGGCATTCACATATTCAATTTAGCCAGAAAGGCTAAAGTTTTGTGCTCGCATAGAACATTGTTTTCCTAAAACTAACAAATTTACTAATGATTTTCATCCATGTTATATGCTTTTCAATCTACATAATTGATGCATTCGAAAATCATCTAACAATAAATTATTGTTTTATGGTAAAGGTTGCCTCATACACTAAATACACTTATACATAAAATGTCATCAAATAAATCATCTTGCTTAAAAAATTGATCGATGTCTTTAGTGATAAGGAACAATTTCAATAAGCATAGATGAGACATGAGACAATACTTGGATGCTCAAGATTGATATTTCTATCACATCACCTTTCCATATACCAATCCCACAACACTTACCATGGAACTTCTTGGAGCTAAAATCGCTCAATCCTTGGATGGAAACTTGCAAACCCTTTGTGTATGACATCGCTTTGCTAAACACGTCGTAATGTCAATGTCATATGCTGGAATGCACTACTTGAATTCCCTTTTATAATATCCTAGTTTTTACCCCTTAATTGTAATATAATAAATCATGTATTATTTTTTTAATATAGTTTATGAAACAAGAATCAAGCCATGTGGTCTGAGATATAACGATCCCATGTTGTAAATATGTGAGATGCATTGTGAATATTCCAAGTGTGGAGCTCAAGGCCAAGTCCCTACTAGTGAATGCATAAGAGTCCAAGTGGTGGTCTAACTTTAAAATGTGGTGGGTATATTTCTTATAAGAAGTTCATGGTTTTGTAAAAAGGGAAACACACAATAATATAAATCCACCCTAATTATTTCTTGAGGGAGAAACAGGGGGACTATGATACCATAATGGGGGAAGAGGAAAGTGGATTTTTGGTTGATTTATCCTTATCATTGTCCTTGGGGTACTATCTTTTCTTGCCTATGTATCCTTACAATGTTCCCATCAATCTTTGACTTTTGGGTTGGTTTAAGTAAAAGTCTCATATGTCTCATATCCTGAGGAAGAGAGAGGGGTCTCAAGCAAGAAAATGTTTTGCATTGTCTTTCCCATGTATCATTTCTTATATTATCATTTATTCAACCATTTTTGGGCATGGAGAGGATACAAATATCCCATTATATGGGAATGTTTCTCCATAATTTTCATTGTTGTTTTGATCATTTTAATCATTGTAAATGATATAAATTTCCCATGTTTTAGTGGTTGGTAAGAGCCCATAGAAGTTGGGGAAAATTGTTAAACAAGCCCTAGAGAGAATTCCACTATCCATAAAAAATCATCCCTTTATCTTTGAGCATTCATCCAATACAACGGTACACATTAAATAAATAAAAATTGTGGTGTCATCCTTTCTACCATGTATTTAACTGAGTTGATAATGTTGATTTACCCAATTTTGATTATAATATTAATAATGTAATTTTAAGGTCACCACAAAGCAAGACACCAAATTGGTGTATGAGACCCCCTTTTTGTAGGACAAGGGATCCCCTCCACTTAAGGATTTCACCACTAAAGTGTACGGAGGTATACATACCCTACTCCCATTTGGATTTGAATGTGTGACCTCTTAGGAAGAAACACATGTTCTTAACCGTGTGTGTCCATAGAAGGCACGAAAAACACAAGTTTCAGGTTTTTAAATCTCATGTAAAAGTGATGAACACTAATGAAATTTTACAGGGAAAATGTCTCTTATGGAGCAATTTTCCCACCATCAAATATAGTGAAAATGTCTTTCATCGATATTCTTAATATTGATGATAAACTGAAAACTAATATTGGAGTTATCAAAACTGTCAAATTTGACAGATTATTTAAGTTTGAAATTCCAACCATGTGGTGAGCCAACAACCCATCGCATATGGTACTCTGCATCAATGCTTTTGGTTTTTATGTGCATGAGTAAAAGTTGGCCCTATTTTCCATGTGATCTTAAATTCTTTGGCACTACGTGGCAATTCATTTATGATGCTAGTGCCCTCATTTTTGGAGCCAGATAGTCAATGGCTATTTGAAATCTTTAAAGTCACACATTCTGTGATAGATTGTCACGTCTTAAAACATCGTGTTGGATCAATATGTTTAGACACCCCCCATAGAGCCCTCCCCTCCAACATTATTGTCAACTCGAACCTTTCCTCCATTCCCCACCAACCACTAAAGGCATTTTCCAAATATGTGAAATTCCAGGATCATGGATTTCCAAACTATCGATCCCCACTCGAACTCTTTGATAGGTCTCAAATCCAGTTCTACACTGAGCGTCGGGGGATATGCAACTATATGCAACTTTATGCAACTTATATGCAAATATATGAAACTTTATGCAACTTTTAATATTCAACTATAGGCAACTTTATGCAACTTATGAAACTATATTGCAACTATATGAAACTATATTGCAACAATTTTGTATGCAACTATGCAACTATATTGCAACTATATGCAACTATATTGCAACAATTTTGTATGCAACTATGCAACATGAAACTTTTGCAACTTAAACAACTTTATGGAACTTATGCAACTTTACGCAACTTTATGCAACATGCAACTTTACGCAACTTTATGCAACATGCAACTTTATGAAACAATGCAACTTATGCAACTATGCAACTATATGCAACTTATGAAACTATGAAACTATATGTGACTTATGCAACTATATGCAACTATATGACGGATAAGTGTGACAATTTCAACTTTATGAAACTTATGCAACTAAATGCAACTATATGCAATTGTGTTGGTACCAAAAACGTATATTGGCACGATAACTTATCTTCTTGTTTTAACGAGTGTTGGTACCACCAAATATGTATCTATTAGATCTATCTTCCTCGAGTGATGATCAAGATATACTAAGAGAGGTTGAAAGTGAGACGTGTTGTACTAGATCTACTGGTTCTAGATCAACTAGGTTGGAAAAGGTAAGGAAAAGATTTTGTATATGAATACAATTTTATTGCCAACGGAGGGTCGTGTAATTATGATGCTGAGAGCATTGGTGACATTGAGTTTCCCTTGAGGTATAAACATCTAGTGCAACGATGGGCACCTAAGGAGCTACCTGAAGTGGACACATATTTCTTCATTGATGGGAGGATGTATCGCATTGCTCCTTCATCCTTACATGGATTGGGCTTATTTTCCATGGATGGCATAAAGGTCGGCTATGACACTGTAACTGAATTGATGGAGTATGTCGGACCGTTATACAAATACAATCATTGGCTTATGTTGGTCTAATACACACAAAGTATGCAGAGACACGGAATTGCCACAAACTATATACAACTATTAGATAATAATCAAAATAAAGGGGCAACTATGTATATTGATGGAAGGCCAAAAGCTACTGGAAAAATTGTGGGATTTATAAATAGTACACGACCAGTGGAAACAACTAAGAAATCGAATTGCATATTTGAGGGACGTGAAGGAAATTGTATATTTGTATGTGCAACAAAAACAATAGTTCTAGGTGAAGAGATGTTGATTGATTACAACTTAAATCAAATAGATGGAGGGGGTGCCACTATGGGGGTAAATATATTACATACCATTCAACTCAACCTTTGATCAATCATTGTTACAATTTATCACTGCAATATTTCAAATTTTTACTGCATAATTTTTTTACATTTACTTTCATAACTCTTGTTGATTAAATTATTGTGTCAACATCTATCTAGGGTGACCGTGGAAAGGCACCCACTTTGCCCCAGCAAGTAAATGTTAAATACAGTAAATACTTATGACTACAACAACTAAATTTCAGAAATTTCATTATTTTTTTTCTGATATTACTGTAATATTTCATTTTCTTAATGTTACAGGTGAATTTCATAACTTTTATTGATTGATTTATTGTGTCAACATCTGTCCTAGGTGACCATGGCAGAAAATCACTCGCTACATCTGTCCAGGGTGACCGTGGAAAGGCACCCATTGTGCCTCAGCGGGTAAATGTTAAATACAGTAACAACTTATGACTACAATAACTAAATTTCTGAAATTTCATTATTTTTTTTCTAATATTACTCCAATATTTCATTTTTTAAATGTTACAGGTGAATTTCATAACTTTTGTTGATTTTTTTATTGTGTCAACTTTTGTCCAAGGTGACTGTGTCCGAAAATCACTCGTTACATATGTCTAGGGTGACCGTGGAAAGGCACCCGCAGTGCCTCAGCAGGTAAATGTTAAATACAGTAACAACTTATGACTACAACAACTAAATTTCTGAAATTTTATTATTGTTTTTCTGATATTACTGCAATATTTCATTTTTTTAATGTTACAGGTGAATGTCATAACTTTTGTTGATTGATTTATTGTGTCAACATCTGTTCAGGGTGACCGTGTCCAAAAATAACCCACTACATCTGTCCAGGGTGACTGTGGAAAGGCACCCACAGTGCCTCACCAGGTAAATGTTAAATACAGTAACTACTTATGACTACAACAAATAAATTTCTCAATTGTTAAAGCTCATCTCATTAGTTTTATTCATCAATGTATTGTGGCATGGTCAACATGGGAATGCTCCCACAGAGGATATTGATGAGGATGAAATATTTTATTCAACTAACCCAATGAAAACTGTAACGAAGGCCTTGAAGAAGGTTGGCATAGAATATCTAGGTTTTCTTAGCAAAAGACCCCTGACACAAGAGGACAGGGCAAGAATTGTAGAGCTACAAAGTACAATAACTAATTTTGGGGTAAGTGGCATCTTCACATATTTTTATCAGCTATGACAATTTCATATCCATTTTTTTGTTTTATATTTTGTATATGATCTTATAAAGTAAAATTTTCCGTTTTTAGGAGTTTTTAAACCTCGTGCGTGGGGAACCTGTCGATCCTACAACTGCTATAGGTAGAAGTGATGGTCCAATGCAAAAACAAGGTCGACATAACAAAGTGCACCTGAGGCTTTTTGAGCCTCCTGAGGTTCCCCTTGAATCCATTGATGAGAGAAATCATTTTGACCAGCATTACATGCCAGCGAATGATGAGTCGGAGCCTGGGACTCCACATGACTCCGAAGAGGAACATATTGTAGATGGACAGGATACTATTATGCATGGAGCAGAATGAATTAAAAGCACTGGATCACTATATGTCACCTTTCTGGTGGATGACGCATGTGTTCCGATCAAGATTCAGAAGATTGTAGGTAATTGTTAATTAATTCATTCATTTTTTTCATAAAATTGAAATGGACATTTGTTGAGATTATTATAAATTAATGGATAACATGTTTCTACAAAAAACAATGTTTTCTATTGAAACTTAAATGACAAATCATTGGAGTTATTTGGCCTCACCATTAGCACATGGTGGAATGGCCAAGATAGCAAAAAGAAAGACGATTTAATAGACCACATGGTAAACTTGTTCGGCAACACTTTCAACAAGAAAGTGGTTACAAAGTTAGCCAGCAAGAATTTAAAATATACCAGGGCTCAGTATAGGGAGAAATTGCGAATAGACCTCAAGCACGAGCGCCCTCCCATGGTTCTCAAGAAACAGTGGAAGGTGCTAATAGAGGATGCAAAGGAGAACTTGTTTAAAAAACAAGGAATACATCCACGAGTTGGTCAAGCAAGGTACAACACATGTCATACTATCAGTGAAATATGATCATTTATGTTTTTCTTTCATGTTTTAAGTAACAATTCTTATATCTATTTTTTTCCAAAATTTCCATATGTAGGCTACCAGACACCTCCAAATAAACCAAGGCCAGAGTGGAAAAACACAACTAGCATAAACTAGACTAGAGTGGCTATGGAAAACTAAAATTCTGAATAGTAAGATTTAAATGATTAACAGTGGTTAATATTTATTTAACAGTAGCGAACAAATATATGTTTTTGTTATTGGTATTTTTAATGGTTTTATGATTTGCAGTTAAATATGTTTGATACTGCTACCACCGAGGAGGACCTAAAGCTTGGTTACAAGCATGGTTTTAAAAGTGTGATTGAATATAGAAAAATATTGGGCCAGACTCCTATCTCCCCAGCCACACAGGTAAATCAAATGAATAAGGAAACCACAGTAGCATGCTTTTAAAGTCTATTCATATTTTATTATATCACCCTTAACTAAGTATTTATGTTTGTTTTCAAGCAACGGTGCTACCGCGGTAGTGAATCCAACGGTATTCAGCAAACACCATGTCATACAAGGGTGCACATGTCCAATGATAGTGTAGAGCAGAGTACCCATTTCGGTATGTATGCCTCATAATTAGAAATATTTACTATGATTGTAGATATTTATTTCCTGACTTATACTTATATATTATCTTCTCATAATTGAAGAGAATGTAGCTCAGGAGGGTGAAATGAAAGAGAAACTAAGTGGACAATAAATTAACGCACCAACTGTTGCAGCTACAGAGACAGGTAAAGAGAAATAGTGTAATGTTAATCAAAATAATGAATTAGTTATTTCAATTATATTTAAACATATCGATATGATCATTTTCGTTGTTCCAGTTCATGACCCTGAATAGATGCCATCTAACCCTTCTTAGCGACGTACCAGAAGTATGGTACATGAGAACACACAAACAATAGAAGGACGGGACACACAAAATACAATGTCCTTGGATGATTATGATACCCCAATTGTCAATTTTATGAATGTAAAAAAACACAAATCAAAGAAATATTAGATGTATAAATTCATGACTTGTATTTGGATCTTTATTGATGTTTATATGTTCATAAGTTTTGATGACCATCCTAGTTATGCATGGATGTCTATATGTTTTCTATATAAAGAAAATCATTTGTTGGGTATGGAGAAATGAGAGAGATGTGAGGGGGGGGGAGAAGTCATATGAGCTTCCACCTTCACGTGGTTGGCCATGTTCAGTAGAGAATAATCTATTCTTGAAACAAAGAGAAGCTCATTAAGGTATGTGACAACTTAATTTTTTTCTAGAGTATTTTACATAACTAAATTCATGCTTATTTTCTTATTAATTATTTACTCATATAAAATATTTGTCTTTTATGATTCATGCAGGTCTTGGTGATGGAAATGCATCTCATGGACAACTCTTATCAAGTTGTATGGGCTAATGGATCTGGTGAAAGGACGATGAAAAGGTAAGGGTTTTGACATGTTTTTAAAAGTAGGCTTTATACTAGTAAAAATTCACAATCCTCATGAATATGTAAATATTGATATATATGCCAAGTTCCATTTGGTGTTTTTATTGTCTAATTTATTTGTTATTGTCAAGTTATTTGTCAAATTTAATGTGTAGATATTGCATATATGCCAAGATCCATGTGGTGTTTTTATTGTCTAATTTATTTGTCCAATTTAATGTGTAGGTGGTTGTACAGTACATCAAGTGTACACTCTTTACCTAGCTCAAATTTTAACTATAAATCAAGAACCCTAAAGAAGTATTTTAAATATAATTTTGGTTTACTTGTATTTGTTTTATAAAGAAGTATAACTATTTTAGAGAACCCCCATATACAAAGTCTTTATCCATATCCTCATTGTGGAAAATAAATTAGAAAATATCCCTCACTTCATTCATTTCCATAATCCTAACCTTATTGCTATCTCTAGTCCAAATCCTAGTTCTTATTAAACAATTCATGAGGCTAATCCCAATAATCTAGACCCCTCCTCTCATCCCACATGTTAGTGCAAGTATTATAAGGCTCCAAAGGACACTACTACAAAATCCTTATTCTTATAATAATAATTCACAT
>JZKD02S0515198.1:226562-252330 GCA_000966675.3 Picea glauca
TATATATATATATATATATATACCTATCGCACATCACTATATGTTGTCGTAACGGAGGGGTCGTTACACCTTTTGATCCACTTGTTTTGTCTCTTTGCAAAATTTCCATAAATCTTTTACACTCTTTTGCACTCAAGTTGCGAACATTATTTTTGAGTTTCTTTAAAAAATTTCTCTACATGATACACAATAACCAATACACATCATTGACTTAAACTTACACATATTTAAAATTATACATTAAATTTTTAATAAAACTTAAAGAACTTGTCTACCTCTCTTCTTGGGATTAGCTACCATCATGCTTGTTGCAATAAGATTTTTTCTTTGAACTTTTATCGATCATCTTGTAAAAAAAAAAAAACTAGGAATCATCAGAAATAGAAATTATGAAACTTTTATACAATCTAGTATTTCGATGTGCTAAATTAAATAGAACGCACTGGGGTGTCAAGTATATGCTCGTGCCACCATATACTATTAGTCATTTTGCACCACTAACTCGTGTGCATATGATACAAAAACAATACTATCTATTTTTCTTACCAATTAGTGTTTTACACAAATATATGTGCCTCGGTGCGCTTGTCTATAGAGTGAGCATCAGGGTGGTTTTCCTATATAGTGCACACCGAGGCATTTTTCATGTACAATGTGCACCATGTACCATGAAAAAGTTAAAAAACAAAAATCATTGATGGTGATAGAGTTGACAAGGTTTGGGATCTCATGCAATGAGTGGTACCACTACAATGGATACGAAACGCCCCATATGCAACTAAATAAACCCTATAAAAATCTATTGCTTAAAAAAATAAACCCTAAAAAATATATTGCTTGTAAAAATAAACCCTAAAAAAATTATTACTTAAAAGAAGAGGGGAACAAGAAAAAACAACAAGAAAGCTATAGCTTCCAATATCGAAGGTAACTATGAAACCCTTATATTTTTTGTAACATGCATTGAAAATTGTTTGAATCAAATAGGGAAATATTGAAATGATCAGTAGAATGAAATCACATATCTAAATTGTTTTATCTACAGATCTGTATGTGCCCTATGGATCCCTTCCAATTTTGGCTCTTCAAAAAAATCCAGCCACTCCAAAGTCTTTCGTGGTAAATCTCTCTTCCACAAATCCTCTCTCTAAATTCTTCCAAAAAAATGAACTTATGAATAGTGTTTTCATTTATAAACAAATATGTTTTGAAAAATGAAATTCCCTCCTTTTTTTCACCGTCTTTTTTCAATTAGAATGTAAAAACACTTATTAAACTATATATTTTAAAAATTAAGTTTGTCGTCAAATCGGTGTGCTTCACCAAATCGTGTGCCTCTGTGCATATATAGTAAAAAATGCACCGATACCAATTATCGACATAATAGAAATGCAAACTTTTGTTATAAAATTTACGGATGTTTGATTTGTAAAGGTTTTAACAGGTGTGATGGTTCGGTGTGTTTCATATTGTTTTGCACCTGTGTTATATATATATATATATGCACCAGGGCGTTATAAAATAAATAAATGCACCGATAAATTTTAATATCGAATTCATGCACGTATTGACAATGGTTTTGGCTCAAATGTAGGGAAAATAAGGTTATAATATCAAATGGCCAATACTTCAAATTCTAGCTCATTACATATCATTGCAAGTTTGTCAATTTTTCCCACACCATTTGAAGTAAGTTTAGATTTTATTTATAATTCATTTATCTAATTGAATTTATGTCATTTATGCATGTGCATTTGAATAATTGTTCATTGAATTTTGTAGGATAATAAATTGGGATCGAGTTTGGATGAGAAATATATTCCACCAATGAAAAAATGTCACAAGTTCTTATCAGGAGAAAGATATCGTAGGAAAATGTTTGATGAAAATGGATAGTTGCTTTACCTTTCCAATTGTAACATGTCATCTTTTACAACCTGGGTCAACAGTATTAATCGTGAATTAGATCTCTTTTATGACACACCAATGGTATGTGTTTGTTCAAAATGTAAATGTTTGAAGAAGAATCATCAATGTGTCACATTTTTGCATTATATTATTGATCAACTACCCAAATTTGATGGTCTAATACCTCCCACTACTGTCAATAACCAATAGGTGATATAGAAAATACACGTAGGAAAACTTCCATGTGCTCCTTTTTTGAAAATTTGGAAGCCAAATAAACTATATTACCTCCTAAATTGACCAACCTGTCTTCTTATGTTGAGTCAACAGAGAGTTCTTATAGTGAGACAAAGTGTGATATCAATACTACCCAAAACATCACTACTAGGAGATCAAAAAAGTTGTATGAGCTAAGAGAAAAAAATGTCCAAGTACAAACCAAAGTTTGTTCAATTGTTGGAAGGTAGCAATGACTTCCCTCTTCCTATTCATTTACAAAGTAAATACCAAACTGGTTACAATCGAGCTTTGTATGGTGCTTGGTCTTTGTCCATGCATGTGCCCGATGTTGGAACCAAATTCTCTTATTGTGGCACTAGTTATATGATTTCCAATTCTAAAATAGATGTTGCAAATCTTGGGTTGTTTATCCTTTCACATGTATTTGTTCCTTCCAAACAATCAATGACACTTATGCCATTTTGTGGTCATATTTATAGTCAGTTTGATTACTCGAATATTTTCAAATACCAACATAGCATTTCCATGTATAGTATGTGCATGAATGGTTATGCTTCTAGAAACTTTAACAGGAAAAATCCGTTATATATTGATGGTCGTCCACGAACTCATGGGACCATCATAGGGTTCATAAATAATTGCATGGCCTCATTATTTAGTGCAAATTGTTCCTTTGAGGAACACTCCAAAGACAAAGAGTTATTTATGAAAAGAAAGACATCCAGATTTGTTGGTGTGCATGCAATACGTAGTTTGACTCTTTGTGACGAGTTGTTAATAAACTATAACTTTTGCAGACCACCAACGGCTCGTCAAAAATGTATTTCATTGGGTCTACCTTTAGATGTCCCCTTGGGATGTAAGAAAAAAATGATTGAGTAATTTTTTTTTTGGATTTTCAATGGAACTAATGTAAATGTATTGCTTAATTCAACATTAGTTTTATAAAATTGTTGGTTTCATGTTACAATCATTACATCAAAGATGGGGACTAAGCTCCCTATAACTTCCACACATGGACTAAATTGTTTATTTTATTTATTGAGTTTTCTTAATATTTTTTATATTTTTATATATTAATAATTAACCTTAGCCATTATAAGTCTTGCACATTAGGGATTGTATTAGGGCCTAATATGGTCCACATGTGAAAAATAATGTCTTTGGCCTTAAATTTGATCATTTATGTATTATTCATGATGCAAAGGGCCCTATAATATCAAATAGTTTCACAAAGGGAATATGGAAAGAATCACTTATTTAAGGATCTCTTAGGATTAATTGTGGAGGACAAATGATAGTTGTATATTAGTTATTTGATAAGACATATCTATTAATAAAATGATTTTGATTACATGATTACAAAAAATATGAGAATGAATATTAGTAATTGTAGAATTTACTTAGAACACTAATTTCATATGATGCATGCACATTATGTAAAATTAAATTTTTTGGGAGGGAAAGTATCATATGTCCATGTTATATAATGACTTTGTGTCGAATTTTATTTTTTCTTAAAAAACATGGTGGTTGTTGGGACTGCATAAACCACTTAATTAAATTCATCATTTTCAAATCATTTGTCATTGCATTTCATTTTTACAATATTTTTAAATAGTTTACAAAGAATAATCTTTGATGAAATTGCTTTCATATATAGATTTCTTTTTATGGATTCAAAATATATACTTTTATATGAAAGTTATAATTTGATAAATTGTTTGCATTTATAGATATATTTTTATTAATTCCAAATATGTGTGTGTGTGTGTGTGTGTGTGTGTGTGTGTGTGTGTGTGTGTGTGTGTGTGATTGTTTCCTATTATTTTAATATTTTTCATGTAACGTGTATCATAATTTAAAAATACATGTCTCTATTTTTGCAATAAATTTTTAACACAATCATTTTTAAAAACAATGACATTTTCGCCTACAAACTAAAAAAAAACATATTGATTCTATTAACACCTTTATTATTGTTTTCTATTAATAATATAAAGTGAGGTGCATTTTATAGTCTAATATGACACTTGGCATAAGTCATCCCAATATACTAATTGAAAAGAAAAAAAGAACATCCCAACATGGAAGATATTTGTACCATCACTACTCATAAATATAACTATTATAAATATAATTATGAACAATTAGTATAATTTTATTAATAAAATAAATGAGAAAATAACATTTCATAAAAGTAATTTTTCTTTGTAAACATGTTTAATCAACATATTGTATGTTGCTGGAAATTAAATAATTCACCTTGAAGATGAATTTAACATTATGTGGCATTAATAATTTAAGTTTTCACAATTACAATCCAAAGTAAATGATTTCATAAAACTAAAGTTAGACATTATATGAAAACTCTAAATTATAATGAGTGATACATCTTAAATTTAATTTAAAAATAGAGAAATTATCATCCTACTTATTATACATTTTATAAATCAAACAATAACAACATCAACATGATTTGAAAAAACATAATATACATGTGTGCTATACTGTGTATAGCACACCAGTGCGATTGAAATCGCACTAGAGTGGTTGTTATGTAAAAATGCACCGAGAAACAATTTAATTGAAAAAGTACCTGTGCAAATTTCCACAATTAAAGTTTTGCAGAGGTTTTTCTTTGAGGAAGAAAAAAAATAGGTCACTCTTTGGTGCCACTCATAATTTAGCACATGGATTCAATCCTCTGCCACTTCCTCAGTGCTCTACCTCTCATCTCCTCCTCTACGGGCTACTTGACTTTCTTCAAGATACAACCCTTGTCATTCATGTAGCCATAATATGAACCGGTGTCAATTCACTTATAGATCACATACCTACACCTCCTCTTCTTTGCCTCGAGGGGACTTATCGAATAGATCTTTGAGGATGTGGATTAATTTTGTAGCCCTGAAGTATCTGTAACCTAGGCCTTTTCCTATGGCACCGAGCACATTAACTTTTCTCCCTTCCAAGTTCATCATCTTGGCCCCTACTTTGGCATATATAGGACTACCAAGCTCTATGGCTGGAGCTTCCCAGTGCCCCTTTACCCTATTCAACAAGAAAGGACCTCAGTGGGTGTTTTAATTATAACGTTATTTCATCCTCAATATTTACCTAAGCTCCATATTGTATATTTAATAGGAGTTAAGAAGAACATTTGGAAAACAAGTGATGATCCATAAGTTTTGTCAGCATATCTTATCGCTAAATATTAAGAATTTCCTTGGCCTCAACCTACTCCTCCATGATATCCTCACCCGTGTACATACTAAGAATTTCATCATGTTTCTTCTTCTCTAGAAACATGCGCTCAATCATTTTCTCATTCAGAAGGGACACATGGGAAACAAACTCTCACTCTCTTTGCTATTGATTTCCCTTGTCTTTCTCTTCCATTTCTTCCGCCACATCCTCATATTCCATGAATAGGACTGACTTAATGGTAATGAACGCACCACTCTTGATCGCCAACTTGGCCTCCCTCTAAATATGTAACGGCCCCATCATTACGACAACAAGCGATGCAAAGCAAGTGCAATTTTTTTTTTTGGTTTAGGCAGGAAGGAAATCAACAAAAACAATTAAACAACACAATGTGTCAATGAACACCACTTACGAAATCAGGCGACATAAAACAACGACAAATCATACTAGGACAACATGTAATTGGTTGAAACATGTGATAATAAAAGACAAAAGAAACGACCCAGCTAAGGGACCACATCAATATCAACCAGAAACAACCCACAACAAGTGACACCGATAACTTGAACCTTCACAGCGAATAGGGAACAAAAACGCATTCAAGAACTACAGTGTGAATGCAAACATCAGTTCAATTATCACCTCCTCATCGTCGGAAGCGCATGCCTCGCGACCAGTTTATCCATGCGCTCGTCGCATCAATCAAGCTAAATGAGGCACAGGGTGACTATGAACACACATAAAAACGGGTGCAAAAGATAAAACTTAACCCTTATCTTGGCATGAAAGATGAGGTAACTCCATTAATACCTTCGTTTTAATTTGAGGACCAGAAGTGGTTTTCCCTTACATGTAGTAGTTGAATGAGTAAGATTCATTATTATACAACATAATTATAAACAAGTGCGGTGTAAAGAGGCTTAAGTGTGGAGTGCACAATAACCAAGAAAAAAGGGAACCTTGAAATCCCTATACTTAATCACACCATTAATTATACCAAACATCAAGTATTATGAGAAACATCCCTTACATTCTTCCCTTTCTAATTAGAAAAAGAAGAGATCACTAGTGGATGTTGGTCAAAGACAAGGGACTAGTGGAAAGAAGCGACCCTAACAACCCATTCCTCTAAAGGCACAACAACCACAAGGACCCTATCTCCTTCAAGAAATTAGAATGTTCCAACTCCTATTAAAAGGTGAAAGAAAGATTCTTAACCCAACCCCTAAGGAATAAAATCGTTACACATGAGAGATGCGTGGAGGTGGTTGCAACAAGTGAAGCAAACTTTTCAACCGAAAATTCTAAATAGATTAAGTTCTGATAGAGGGAAAATAAGATAAAAACAAGGGAAAACTCGAAGGAAACCCGAGACACACCATAAGGATGTAAAAGGATCAAGTTATGGACATACAACCTTCAAGCACCAAAATGAAAAAAAAAAAAAAAAAACAATTTTAAATTACAATTGTTTAAAAATGTGCTTTAACCAAATACTTCATACAACAGTAAAACCTGGGCAATCTTAGAGGTAGGCCACCTACATATGCCTATTCAATGCTAAACAATCCCAAGGGGAACGTACATCGCTATCAGAAAAATATAATTTTTTTTTTTTTTACTCAGGGTTAACAAGTTACTGTCCAAACTCAAACTCCAAACAAGAAACCCCTTTTTTTTACAGGCAACTCATTTTAATATCTTCAAAACTCATTTTATGATTTCGTTGTCATTCTTAAGAATATATCATTGTCTGCGTTAATCTCACTCGGACTTAAGAATATATCGCTCGGACTTAAGAAGGTAAAGCTCAGTCATAAGAATATTGTTATTGTCAAAAAGGAGGTCGTCTGGGATCCCGTGTTAAGCTCAAAATTAATACATTCAATGTGTTTTACTATTTACGAAAATGTAGACATATGCATAAATTGCAGTCCTAGCAAATTCGCCACCATTTCATCAATACACATCCATAAATAATTCGCAATCGATTTGAAACTTCGTTGGTCTAATGATATACAAAAAGAGGTATGTAAGAGTAGAGAAGATAGCTATTGGCCATTCATAAATATTAAATCGTTGTAGACATATATTCGTCGTCAGTATAAAACACTGTTCATAAAATCGAAATCTGGTGAAATCAAAGGCTCTTCAATTAAATGCTAATCAATGAATCAATAGAAGTGGTAAATAATGATAATGTTGTCAGTAAAATTGCCCATCAATACAAATATCATTCAATAGGCAATGAATCCATAAAAACTATGTCTTCCATTCACATATATAAACATGTTGTCTTTTAACAAGGAAATACATTGTCTCTATCTAATAAAATCACAATAACAATGCACACAATATATGTGAAATCACATTCGCACCAAATATCTGGAATGGAAATCACGCAATGTATGGCATTTCATAATCAAGTATATATACAACAATCGCAACCGATAACTGTATAACATAGCTCAGAAAATCTATGTGGTGAGTGTTGTGTAAACTCGGTGTGTTGGGCCACGAAATCACAGACAATCAAATTAAATGCAATGCTATTGTTATATAAACCCGTTGTATATTAATTCATATAAACCCGTTGTATATTAATTCATTTTTTTTTCATAAGTATAAGTCGCTATATAGTTATTGTCAATAATATAGGTTCGAAGTATAGTGAAATGACAAAACGCTATGTAACTACAGGGATTAATATTGTATAAGGATTTCTAAAAAAAATCGTTGTCCTAATATCAAGACATGGGTATCAACATTGATTTTCACTGGAAGATTGTGGTTCTTTAAAATGCAGGTAAAGGGTTAAATTCAGCAGTACAACGAAATAAAACTGGACGCCTCTAATGGTTATTTCAATAGTAAAACAATTTCCCAAAATCCGGGCGCAATCAAATCAATCATTTGGCAATGAATCAAAAAAACGCAAGGATAAGCAATGGGTAGACTGTTGGGAAAAACATCCTTCGCTCATCATCCACGTAAAGAAAAGCAAGTCATTAGAACCTATAGGTCGCTATGCACCGAAGTGACAATCGTCAATTCGACTCCTGGCCAACTGCTCAGGCGTGGACTGACGAACTAGGGATGAGGACGAAGTAAAAATCACCACTCTTCACAACAAATCAATAAAACCAAAAGAATATTCACAACATTCAGGGATTGAATGCTAAGGGAATCAAGTCAAGCGGCGAGCTTAAGGCTATGGGGAAATTCAGCTCTCAATTAAAATGCTAAGTCAAGAACCTTTTTTACACAATTAAAAGTATAGAAATGAAAGTGTAAGGCCAATAATAATCTACCATGCAGAATAAAGACATGTGTACCGTATCCCAATTCCCCCACTCCATTTCATTTTCCCGCACACTCCATGCAGCTCCCACTTGTCGACTGATTAGAATTCATTGGCACCTCCCAGCCAATGCTAGGGGTATTCTTCTTCCCCCTTAGCCCCCCAAGCTGCAAAGGGGCCACGCACCCTAAACCAGAGAACAACTAACTCCCAGCTCACCTCGCAAGGCCGAGCTACCACTCCTCACCAAGCTGGGTATCCCAACTCCCACAATCTAAGTCAGTCAAGTCTAAAATTCTGCAGCGTAACGTTGCGCATAACAGAGGAGATCCATCCTTCTCCTCCTCCCTCCTTTATATAGAATTTCTAAGTCACTTCTTTCCCAAATTCCCATTTAATTTCTTGTTCAATAATTTAATTCAAAAAATCATCCCTGTACATGTGTCACCCATCCCCTTCGTTGCACCATAAATCAATTTCATTAATCATTTAATTACTCCTATTTCCCTCACCCACCTAAAAGCATTCCTAGAATCTTTCCTAGGTGTCCCCATATTCCCTTACACAATTTAATGACTTTCCCCCTTACTAAACTACTAGTTGAGTTCAATTTAGAAAGTTCTTAAAGGCAAGATTTCTTGCTAAGTTGGTCATTTTGTTTTTTTTCCTTATGTTTCCCTTTTTCTTTAAGTTCCCCCCTTTTTCCCTTAGTTTCCTAATTCTTTTAAATTTCCCTCTTTCCCTTTTTATCTAAACTCAAATTAGTAAGTGTAGAAAATTATATTTTTCCCCTTTTTTCTTTTTAATTAATATATTTTAATTAACATGTGTAACAAAACAATCATTTCCCTTTTAAAATTTTAAATCCCTCAATAATTTGATTTTAACAATTTAATCAATTTTCTTACCCCCTTTTCGTCACATGTTTAATGATTATTATTATTATTATTATTATTATTACCACAAGTATTATTTTAGACCTAGATTTTAATTTTTGAGGATGGCCGACATTTTATTAGGGAAATTGTTTTTTCATCTTTCTTATCACGTTATTCATTCTAAGTCCATCTAGGTTTATTCTCTTATTAGTTAACAACGTGACGTGCCCTTCAGGATGCACTAGGCACTCCAAGGGTGCCACTCACCTCATTATGTTTCCCTTGCGCAACATGCCCTTCAAGATGCACTACGTGCTCCAACGGTGTGACTCGCCTCTTTCTGTTTTTCTTGCACGACGTGCCCTTCAGGGCGCACTACGTGCTCCAAGGGTGTCACTCACCTCTTTCCATTTTTCTTGCACAACGTGCCCTTCAGGATACACTATGTTCTCCAAGGGTGCCACTCGCCTCTTGACTGACTTGGTAGACATCAAAAACCCCTGGAATCAATACTCTTCTAGGTGATCTTGTGGGAGACTAAGGGCCTTATTCCCCTGCCTTATTGTGTTCCCCTTAGATTCATCGTGAGCGATTGTCGCAGTCTTCCCTCACGACATCGTGGGTCTTCTCGAGCTAGGTAGTCATTAACCTGCAGTTCGAGCCACAGCGGGAGTGCTAGTAGGTTGTGGCAAGGATGTTGTCCACACCTCTCCCTCAACGTCTCTAGTAGTCGTGCGTGACCCCTCTACTCTACATGTGAATCTGGTCGACAAGCTATCGTCAGCCTGCATCATCAATGAATCTTGTCAGAAATGAGATCCATAACCATAACATCTAATCAGATGCACATATGTCATATATACAACAAAAAACCCCAATATTCGACTCCCTGACTCGATCCGGAGTCCAAGGGTTTCATCCATGCCTCTACATCCTCAAGGTCCAAAATCCTGCACACTCAGGAGAACCAAGTCAATATCACCTGTCTAAGTCAATACAACAAAATAACATATAATCACATCCATAATGCCTCATAATCATAATCAACGGCCAATAGTATAATAATCCAGGTCACTTGCAAGCAAGTGTCCTCAAAGAATAAGTTCGTGCAGCATGCACAAGAGCGAGATGTTACATACACCCCCTCTTGGTCTAAACTTCATCCCGAAGTTTCACAGTATATAAGTGTCGAAAAATGTGTATCACAATATCATAAGTCTCTCTATCAAAAAAAAAAAAAAAATTGGCACATATCATATGCGTCCTCCTAGGTCGTCGAGTGTGGACTATAGTTGTCCCCCTGGACCTTGACCTGATCTACTGTTTGACACTGCAGCTATCGAATGCGATGATCTAGGGTGAGGATTGGCTCAGCCGTGAGCGCACCCTCATCCGAAACCCTCGAGATGATCAAGTCAAAACATGTGTAGGATCACTAATCATAATGTCTCAAACAGAGACTTGAAAGAAATCGTGCATACACCTTAAGAATCAGGCAAGGTTAGTCAATAGGCCACGAGCCTCTCCTTTCCACAATCTTGTAGGTTACCACGAACCTAGGACATATTTTATCCCCTTTTCCCAACTTGATCGAACTATTATGTGGTTTCAGCTGCAAGAATACTCGATCGCCACATTGTAACTATAGTCGACACGACGCGCATCGACATAACTCTTATGTCGATCCTTCGCTTCCCTGATCCTTTGTCTTCTAGTTTGCATTTAATCTTCCATTTCTTGGATTTCTTCTGTTCCCACCAGGACCCTATCCTCAAGCCAATCCCAGCTCAAAGGCATTCGACATGGTCACCCATAAAGAAACTCGAAAGGCGCCATCTTAATGGTGCTTTGGTAACTTTTGTTATAAGAGAATTCTACTAGTGACAAGAATTATTCCCAACGCTTTTGTTGGTCCATCATGTACATGCACAACATGTCTTCCAAGACTTGGTTTTTTCATTCGGTCTACCTGTCTGTCTCCAAGTGATACGCAGTACTAAAGTTAATTTGGTTTCCCAAGGCCTCTTGGAAACTAGTCCAAAATCATCCAGTAAACATCGATCCTCGATTGGATATAATCCTCTTGGGCACACCATACAACCTCACAATCTCATTGATGAAAACTCTATCTATGTTCGGTGACTGATACATCATACGCACAGGAATAAAATGAGCACTCTTCGTCAGAGTGTCAACGACCAAAAAAATCGAGTCATGTCTCCTTACCATCAGTGGTAATCCAACAATGAAATCCATCGAAATAACCTCCCATTTTGATTCTGGAATAGCGTGTGCTTGTAGTAATCCTGTTGGATGTCTATTTTCAGCCTTTACCTGCTAACATTCTAGAAATTTGGCCACATATTTGACTATGTCTACCTTCATTCCTTTCCAAAAGAATAAGGGTTTAAGGTCCGTCCTCATCTTCGTGACTCCAGGGTGAGCCATGTACACTTCTCTGTGAGCCTCATTTAGGATCAAAACTCCTCAACTCATCGTTCGGTGGTACGCAAATTCAATTTTTAAATATCAGTATTCCGTCGCCATCCAATGTAAATCCTTCAAATCTTGGTACCATCATTGTGTTTTGTCCGATAAAATCCTTGACCTCTTCGTACCAGTCATTGTTGCGTTATAAAGATATAATCTTTTCACGTAGATTTGTCTGAAGAGGAAACCCCAAAAATATGTGTGGTCTCCGACTCAATACATCTCTAAATCATACTCGCTAAGAAATTCCTACCAACGTCATTGTCGTGCGTTCAACTCTCTTTGCGTAAAGATGTGTTGTAGTGCACAGTGATCCATTTTTAGTTCAAATTTTCATCCAAAAAGGTAGTGTCTCCAAACCTTCAAGGCATCTACAATGGCTAACAACTCCAAATCGTACGTCTCATAGTTCTCCTCATGCCTTCTCAGTTTCCTCAAGATGTAGGCAATCACTCGACCGTCTTGCATCAAGACTATGCCTAATCCTTCCTTGGATGCGTCAGTGCATACCAAGAAGTCTGCGTCCATGTATGGGACCTTTAGTATCCGTTTTGTTGTCAAAATCTCTTTGAGCCTCCGAAATTCTTTCACGCATTTCTTGGTTCAAACAAACTTCTTTTTCTTCTTCTGCAATTCCGTGATCGTATTTGATATCTTCAAAAATCCCTCGGCGAACCATCGATAGTATCCTACTAAAACCATGAAGCTAGGCACTTTCAGTACATTTGTCAATGCAGGACATTCCATAATAGCCTCGAACTTTGTTGTATCCACGACGATACCTTCGTCGGAGATGACATGCCCTAAGTAGTTAATATTCGATTGATAAAACAAGAATTTGGACAAGTTCCCATACACTTTGTGCTCTCGCTGACACTGTAGTACCAAGTGAAAGTGCCCGTCATGATCCTTCGTCATATGAGAGTAAATTAGAATATCGTCAATGAATACTTGGACAAACTTGGACGAACTTGTCCAAGTACTTGCGTAACACCCCGTTCATCAAACTCATAAATACCCTAGGGGAGTTTGTCAGTCCAATGGTAAACTAGTAAACTCTTAATTTCCAGACCTCGTCTTAAAGGTTGTCTTAGGGATGTCATCCCCTTGATCTGTGAGTGGTGATACCCTGATCAATCAATCCTTGAAAACACTGTCGCACCCTTCATCTAATCGAACAAATCATCAATCCTCGACAATGGATACTGATTCTTGATCGTTGCCTTGTTCAATTTACGGTAGTGAATTCAGAGTCTCCATAACCCATCCTTCCTTCGTATGAGAATAACAAGTGTGCCCCATGGTGACACACTTTGACGTATAAGTCCCAGTTCCAACAGCTCCTTCAATTGCATTCTCAACTCCTGTAACTCCGGGGTTGAGATACGATAAGGTGTTCTCGCTATTGGTTCAGTACCCGGTTTTAGGTCTATGGTAAAATCCAATTCCCTCTCCGACGGCATCCCAGGGAAATCCTCTGGGAAGATGTCTGCAAAATCTTTCACCACCGGTAGGTGTTCTAGACCTTCCGCTACTCGCTTTTCATTTATCACAATGATTACATAAATCTTACACCCCTTGTGCATGCTCTTCTGTAACTGCAAGGAAGATACGAACCTAAGGTAAACTCCCTCATTTTGACCTACAATCACGTGTCTATGTGCCTCATCATCGACCATGATCAATCGTTTCATCTTATAGTTGAGTATCGCCTCATGTGATTCCAACCAGTCCATATCGATCACGACATCATAAGATCCTAAGATCATGACGTACAGGTTGGCCCTGGTGACAAACTTTCCCAGGTTAAGGGTACAACCCGTAACCCTTCCTCCAACCTTCTGTTTGGCTCCTGAAGCCATCTATACAAAGCTAAACTCATCATGTTTGACTGTATTTACTTTAATCCTTTCTAGAACTGCACCAGAAATGAAACTCTCAATAGCACCGGGATCTATCAAAATAGTAAGTGTCTGGTCAGCAACGGTACCTGACGTCTTGAGCATAGTCGACTGGTGCTCTTCCTGGTGGTTATTCACCACTACATGAATCCGATGGGACTTGCCCAAAACTCCCACGATAGTGGGTCCAGCTGATCCAGATGCTTTGGCCCCTTCCTCTAGGCAGTAATGATGGTAATGTGGCTCCCCACAATCCAACACAGTTTCTTCGGTCCAGTATTCCTGGTACCCTAAGTAGAAACGAAATTCTAGCAATAAGGCCAAACTTGAACTTCTTGACCTTAATTTTTTGGTTAACTTGGTGCGGAGCATACCGAAGTAGCTCCAAAATGGGCCTCGTACTCGGGCACCGTGCGGTTGCCTTGTCGCAAGGCGTCGAACTCATTGAGATGACACTCAAGGAATTCCTCAGAAACATACCTCTCTTGCAACTATTCTTCGAACAGTTCCCATGACACATTGTCAACGGCCATGTTCAAATGTGGTAGGAGCATCTTCTGCCATAGAAGAGCACTCCCCTTCAGTTGAAAGACCACCATGCGGACCTTCATGTTGGAGGTCATAATCGTGAAGTGTGAAGCACAACGCCTTACTCTACAACCGTTTATCAACGGCATATCCATCTGCGACACTCATGGACTCGCGAACTCAACTCTCTTGAGTTCTTTGTGGATGATAATGGTACTAGCTAGGGCGCGCTATGGACCCTCAAGGGTACAGGTGCCCTGGCCTCATCTCAGTATCAATGGTGAATCAAGGCCCTCGACATTACCTGGAAGGGCCTTGTCAGACTATCATCATCCCTTACAACAAGCGAATCCAGCCCAAGGACTTGTTCTTCCCCTAGGGGGTTCGACTCCGAGGGTGTAGGAACTTCTGAAGGCGTCACACCTACTTCCACAGCACCACGTTGCAAACCTCTGAGGCATCCTCTACATGCGATCACCACATGGACACGTTAAGGTTTTTAAATAACACAATGGTTAATACTCATGGTTTTACTGTAGTGGAAATCCTGGTGATCCACAGTCGTAGGGTTGAACCCGCTCTGATACCATATGTAACGGCCTCATCGTTACGACAACAAGTGATGCAAAGCAGGTGCAATTTTTTTTGTTGGCTTAGGAAGGAAGGCAATCAACGACAACAATTAAACAACATAATGTGTCGATGAACACCACTTACGAAATCAGGTGACAGACAACAATGACACATAATACTAGCACAACATGTAACTGGTTGAAATATGTGATAATCAAAGACAAAAGAAACAACCCAGCTAAGGGACCACATCAAGATCAAACAAACACAACCCACAACAAGTGACACCGACAACTTGAACCTTCATGGTGAGCAAGGAACAAAAACGCATTCAAGTGCTACATTGTGAATGCAAACATCAATTTGATTATCACCTCCTCATTATCGAAAGCGCATGCCCTAAGACCAGGTTATCCATGCGCTAGTTGCATCAATCGAGCTAAACAAGGCACAGGGTGACTATGAACGCACATAAAAAGGGGTGCAAAAGATAAAACTTAACCCTTATCCCGGCATGAAATATGAGGTAACTCCATTAATACCTTCGTTTTAATTTGAGGACCGTAAGTGGTTTTCCCTTACATGCAGTAGTTGAATGAGTAAGATTCCTTATTATACAACATAACTATAAACAAGTGTGGTGAAAAGAGGCTTAAGTGTGGAGTGCACAATAACCAAGGAAAAATGGAACCTTGAAATCCCTATACTTAATCACACCATTAATTATACCAAACATCAAGTATTACAAGAAACATCCCTTACATTCTTCCCTTTCTAATTAGAAAAAGAAGAGATCACTAGTGGATGTTGGTCAAAGACAAGGGACTAGTGGAAAGAAGTGACCCTAACAACTCATTCCTCTAAAGGCACAACAACCACAAGGACCTTATCTCCTTCAAGAAATTAGAATAATCCAACTCCTCTTAAAAGGTGAAAGAAAGATTCTTAACCCAACCCCTAAGGAATAAAATCGTTACACATGAGAGATGTGTGGAGGTGGCTCCCACAAGTGAAGAAAACTTTTCAATCGAAAATTCTGAACAGATTAAGTTCTGGTAGAGGGAAAATAAGATAAAAACAAGGGACAACTCGAAGGAAATCTGATACATACCATAAGGATGTAAAAGGATCAAGTTATGGACATACAACCTTCAAGTACCAAAACTAAATGTAATGAGATCAGGTTTTTTTTTCAATTTTAAATTACAATTGTTTAAAAATGCGCTTTAACCAAATACTTTATACAATAGTAAAATCTGGGTGATCTTAGAGGTAGGCCACCTACGTATGCCTATTCAATGCTAAACAATCACAGGGGGAACGTACATCGCTATCAAAAAAATAATTTATTTATTTATTTTACTCAGGATTAACAAGTTACTGTCCAAACTCAAACTCCAAACAAGAAACCCCTTTCTTTTACAAGCAACTCATTTTAATATCTCCAAAACTAATTTTGTGATTTCCCTATCATTCTTAAGAATATATCACTGTCTGCAGTAATCTCACTCAGACTTAAGAATATATCGTTCGGACTTAGGAAGGTAAATCTTAGTCATAATTAAGAATATTGTTGTTGTCAACAAGGAGGTCGCCTGGGATCCCATGCTAAGCTCATAATTAATACATTCGTTCAGTTTTACTATTTATGAAAATGTAGACATATGCATAAATTCCAGTCCTAGCAAATTCGCCACCATTTCATCAATAAACAACCATAAATAATTCGTAGTCGATTTGATACTTCGTTGGTCTAATGATATACAAAAAGTGGTCTGAAAGAGTAGAGAAGATAGTTGTCAGTCATTCATAAATATTAAATTGTTGTAGACATATATTCGCCGTCAGTATGAAACGTTGTTCATAAAATCGAAATCTGGTGAAAGCAAAGGCTCTTCAATTAAATGTTAATCAATGAATCAATAGATGTGGTAAATAATGATAATGTTATCAATAAAATCGCCCGTCAATACAACTATCAGTCAACAGGCAATGAATCCATAAAAACTATGTCTTCCATTCACATATATAAACACGTTGTCTTTTAACAAGGAAATACATTGTCACTATCTAATAAAATCGCAGTAACAATGCACACAATATATGTGAAATTACATTTGCACCAAATATGTGGAATGACAGTCATGCAATGTATGACATTTCGTAGTCAAGTATATATACAAAAATCGTAGCCAATAATTATATAACATAGCTCAAAAAATCTGTGTGGTGAGTTCTGTGTAAACTCGGTGTGTTGGGCCACAAAATCGCAGACAATCAAATTAAATTCAATGCTATTGTTGTATAAACCCGTTGTATATTAATTCATTTTTATGTCATAAGTATAAGTCACTATATAGTTACTATCAATAATATAAGTTCTAAGTATAGTGAAATGACAAAACGTTGTGTAAATACATGGATTAATCCTGTATAAGGCTTTCTAAAAAAAATCATTGTCCTAACATTAAGACACATGTATCAACATTGAGTTTTGCTGGAAGATTGTGGTTCTTTAAAACACAGGTAAAGGGTTGCAGTACAACAAAATAAAACTAGACGCCTATAATGGTTATTTCAACAGTAAAACAAATTCCCAAAATTTGGGCGCAATCAAAATGAGCATTTGGATAAATTCCCATACACTTTGTGCTCTTTCTGAAATTGTAGTACCAAGTGCAAGTGCTTGTCATGCTCCTCCGTCATCCGAGAGTAAATCAGAATATCGTCAATGAATACTTGGACGAACTTGTCCAAGTACTCGTGGAACACCCCGTTCATCAAACTCATAAATACCCCAGGGGCGTTTTTCAGTCCAATGGTAAACTAATAAACTCGTAATGTCTAGAAATCATCTTAAAGGTGGTCTTAGGGACATCATCCCCTTGATTTGTGACTGGTGATACCCTAATCGCAAATTGATCCTTGAGAACACTTTTGCACCCTTCATCTGATCGAACAAATCATCAATCCTCGACAACGGATATTGATTCTTGATCGTTGCATTGTTCAATTGATGGTAGTGAATGCAGAGTCTCCATGACCCATCCTTCCTTCATATGAGAATAACAGGCGCGCCCCACGGTGACACACTTGGACATATAAGTTCTAGGTCCAACAGCTCCTTTAGTTGCATTCTCAACTCCTGTAACTCTAGGGTTGACATACGATAAGGCATTCTTGCTATTGGTTCAGTACCCGGTTTTAGGTCTATGGTCAAATCCAATTCCCTCTCCATCGGCATCCCAGGTAACTCCTCTAGGAAGACGTCCACAAACTCTTTCACCACTAGTAGGTGTTCTAGACCTTCCGCTACTCCCTTTTCATTTATCGCAAGGATCTCATAAAGCTTACACCCCTTGCGCATGTTTTTTTGTAATTGCAAGGAAGATATGAACCTCAGGGAAACTCCCTCGTTTTGACCTACAATCACTCGTCTATGTCCCTCGTCACCGACCAAGCTCAATCATTTCGTCTTACAGTTGAGTATCGCCTCATGCAATTCCAACCGGTCCATATCGATCATGACATCATAAGATCCTAAGATCGTGACGTAGAAGTTGTCCCTGGTGAAAAACTCTCCCAGGTTAAGGGTACATCCCATAACCCTTCCTCCAACCTTCTGTTTGGCTCCTAAATCCATCTCTACAAAGCTAAACTCATCATGTTAGATCGTCTTTACCTTAATCCTTTTTAGCGCTACACCAGAAATGAAACTCTCGATAGCACCAGGATCTATCAAAATACTAAGTGTCTGGTCAGCAATGGTACCTAACGTCTCGAGCATAGTCGACCGGTGCTCTTCCTGGCGGTTATTCACCGCTTCATGAATCTGATGGGCCTTTCCCAAAACTCCCACGGTAGTGGGTCTGGCTTATCCAGATGCTTGAGCCCCTTCCTCTGGGCAGTAATGTTAGTAATGTGGCTCCCCACAATCCAACACACTTTCTTCAGTCCAGTATTCCTAGTACCCTAAGTAGAAGCATAATTCTAGCAATAAGGCCAAACTCGAACTTATTGACCTTAATTTTTTGGGTAACTTGGTGCGGAGCATATAGAAGCAACTCCAAAATGGGCCTCGTACTCAGGCCCCGTGCGGCTTCCTTGTCGCAAGGCGTCGAACTTGTTGAGCTAACGCTCAAGGAATTCCTTAGAAACATACCTCTCTTGGAACCATTCCTCGAATAGTTCCCATGACACGTCGTCGACGGCCATGTTCAAATGTGGCAGGAGTATCTTCCGCCATAGAAGAGTGCTCCCTTTCAATTGAAATACCACCATGTGGACCTTCATTTTGGAGGTCATAATCATGAAGCGTGAAGCACAAAGCCTTGCTCTACAATCGTGTCTCGACAACAGAGCTGTCTGTGACACTCATGGACTCTCGAACTCAAAGATCTCAAGTTCTCGGTGGATGCTAATGGTACTAGCTAAGGCACGTTGTGGACCCTCAAGGGTACAAGTGCCCTGGCCTCATCTCAGTACCGATGGTGAATCAAGGCCCTTGACATTACCTGGAAGGGCCTTGTCAGACCATCATCATCCCTTACAACAAATGAATCCAGCCCAAGGACTTGTCCTTCCCCTTGGGGGTTCGACTCTGAGCATGCGGGAACTTCTGGAGGCGTCGCACCTCCTTCCACGGCACCACGTTGCGAACCTCTGAGGCATCCTCTAACTGCGATCACCACATGGACATGTTAAGGTTTTTAAATAATGCAACGGTTAATACTCACGGGTTTACTGCAGTGGAAATCCTGGCGATCCACAGTCGCAAGGTTGAACCCGCTTTGAAACCATATGTAACGGCCCCATCGTTACAACAACAAGTGATGCAAAGCAGGTGAAAAAAAAAAAATGGCTTAAGCAGGAAGGCAATCAACGACAACAATTAAACAACACTACGTGTCGATGAACACCACTTACGAAATCAGGCGACAGACAACAACGACACAACATATTAGCACAACATATAACTGGTCGAAACATGTGATAATCAAAGACAAAAGAAACGACCCAGCTAAGGGACCACATCAAGATCAAACAGACACAACCCACAACGAGTGACACTGGTAACTTGAACCTTCACAGCGAGCAAGGAAAAAAAATGCATTCAAGCGCTACATTGCAAATGCAAACATCAATTCAATTATCACCTCCTCATCATCGAAAGCGCATGCCTCATGAACAGGTTATCCATGCGCTCGTCGCATCAATCGAGCTAAACGAGGCGTAGGGTGACTATGAACGCACATAAAAAGGGGTGCAAAAGATAAAACTTAACCCTTATCCCAGCATGAAAGATGAGGTAACTCCATTAATACCTTTCGTTTTAATTTGAGGACCATAAGTGGTTTTCCCTTACATGTAGTAGTTGAATGAGTAAGATTTCTTATTATACAACATAACTATAAACAAGTGCGGTGTAAAGAGGCTTAAGTGTGGAGTGTACAATAACCAAGGAAAAAGGGAACCTTGAAATCCCTATACTTAATCACACCATTAATTATGCCAAACATCAAGTATTACAAGAAACATCCCTTACATTCTTCCCATTCTAATTAGAAAAAGAAGAGATCACTAGTGGATGTTGGTCAAAGACAATGGACTAGTGGAAAGAAGTGACCCTAACAACCCATTCCTCTAAAGTCACAACAGCCACAAGGACCCTATCTCCTTCAAGAAATTAGAATGTTCCAACTCCTCTTAAAAGGTGAAAGAAATATTCTTAACCCAACCCCTAAGGAATAAAATTGTTACACATGAGAGATACATGGAGGTGGCTCCCACAAGTGAAGCAAACTTTTCAACTGAAAATTTTGAACAGATTGAGTTTTGGCAGAGTGAAAATAAGATAAAAACAAGGGACAACTAAAAGGAAACCTAAGACATACCATAAGGATGTAAAAGGATCAAGTTATGGACATACAACCTTCAAGCACCAAAACAAAATGTAATGAGATCATTTTTTTTTTCAATTTTAAATTACAATTGTTTGAAAATGTGCTTTAACCAAATACTTTATACAACAGTAAAACATGGGTGATCTTAGAGGTAGGCCACCTACGTATGCCTATTCAATGCTAAACAATCACAAGGGGAATGTACATCGCTATCAAAAAAATAGTTTTTTTTTTTTTACTCAGGGTTAACAAGTTACTGTCCAAACTCAAACTCCAAACAAGAAACCCCTTTTTTTTATAGGCAACTCATTTTAATATCTCTGAAACTCGTTTTATGATTTCACTGTCATTCTTAAGAATATATCACTGTCTGTAGTAATCTTGCTCAGACTTAAGAATATATTGTTCAAACTTAAGAAGGTAAAGCTTAGTCATAAGAATATCATTATTGTCAACAAGGGGGTCACTTGGGATCTCGTGTTAAGCTCGGAATTAATACATTCGTTGTGTTTTACTATTTACGAAAACGTAGACATATGCATAAATTGCAGTTCTAGAAAATTTGCCACCATTTCATCAATACGCAGCCATAAATAATTCACAGTCGATTTGATACTTCGTTGGTCTAATGATATTCAAAACGTGGTATGTAAAATTAGAGAATATAGTTGTCAGTCATTCATAAATATTAAATCGTTGTAGACATATATTCGTCATCAGTATAAAACGTTGTTCATAAAATCGAAATCTGGTGAAATCAAAGGCTCTTCAATTAAATGTTAATCAATGAATCAATAGCAATGGTAAATAATGATAATGTTGTCGATAGAATCTCCCATCAATACAACTATCAGTCAATAGGCGATGAATCCATTAAAACTATGTCTTCCATTCACATATATAAACACGTTGTCTTTTAACAAGAAAATACATTGTCACTATCTAATAAAATCGCAGTAACAGTACACACAATATATGTGAAATCACAGTAATAGTGCACACAATATATGTGAAATTGCATTCGCACCAAATATGTGGAATGATAGTCGCGCAATGTATGACATTTCACAGTCAAGTATATATACAACAATCATAGTCAATAATTGTTTAACATAGCTCAGAAAATCTGTGGGGTGAGTGTTGTGTAAACTCGGTGTGTTGGGCCACGAAACCGCAGACAATCAAATTAAATTCAATGCTATTGTTTTATAAACCTATTGTATATTAATTCATTTTGATGTCAGAAGTATAAGTCGCTATATAGTTACTGTCAATAATATAACTTCGAAGTATAGTGAAATGAAAAAACGTTGTGTAAATACAGGGATTAATCATGTATAAGGCTTTCTAAAAAAAAACGTTGTCCTAACATTAAGACACGGGTATCAACATTGAGTTTCGCTGGAAGATTGTGGTTCATTAAAATGCATGTAAAGGGTTAAATTCAGCAATACAACAAAATAAAACTAGACGCCTATAATGGTTATTTCAATAGTAAAACAATTTCCCAAAATTCGAGCACAATCAAATCAATCATTCGGCAATGAATCAACAAAACGCAAGGATAAGAAATGGGTATATAGTTGGGAAAAACATCCTTCGCTCATCATCCACGCACAAAAAATTAGGGCATTAGAATCTATAGGTCGCTATGCACCAAAGTGACGACCGTCGATTCGGCTCCTGGCCGACTACTCAGGTGTGGACTAACGAACTAGGGATGAGGACGAAGTAAAAATCACAACTCTTCACAACAAATCAATAAAACCAAAATGAAAATCACAACATTCAGGGATCAAATTCCAAGGGAATCAAGTCAAGAAGAAAGCTTAAGGCTATGGGGAAATTAAGCTCTCAATTAAAATGCTAAGTCAAGCACCTTCTTTACACAGTTAAAAGTACAAAAATGAAAGCGTAAGGTCAATAATGATCTACCATGTAGAATAAAGACATGTGTACCGTAGCCCAAGTCACCCTCTCTGAGTCGTTGTCCCACACGCTCTGTGAAGCTCCCGCTTGGTGACCGATGAGACTTCATCGGTACCTCTCAGCCAACGCTAGGGGTACTCTTCTTCCCCCTTAGCCCCTCAAGCCACAAAGGGGCCAAACACCCAAAACCAGAGAAAAACTAGCTCCCAGCTCGCCTCGCAAGGTCAAGCTACCACTCCTCACCGAGATGGGTATCCAAACTCCCACAAGCTAAGTCAGTCAAGTCTAAAATTTTGCAGCGTAATGTTACGCATAAAAAAAGAGATCCATCCTTCTCCTCCTCCCTCCTTTATATAAAATTTCTAAGGCACTTCTTTCCCAAATTCCCATTTAATTTATTTTTCAATAATTTAATTCGGAAAAATCCTCCCCATACATGTGTCACTCATCCCCTTCGTTGCACCAAGAATTAATTTCTTTAATTATTTAATTACTCATATTTCCCTCACCCACCTAAAAGCATTCCTAGAATCGCTCCTAGGTGTCCCCATATTCCCTTACACAATTTAATGACTTTCCCCCTTACTAATTTACTAGTTGAGTTCAATTTAAAAATTATTAAAGGCAAGATTCCTTGCTAAGTTGGTCATTGTGGTTTTTTTTTCCTTATGTTTATCTTTTTCTTTAAGTTTCCCCCTTTTTCCCTTAGTTTCCTAATTCTTTTAAATTTCCCTCTTTTCCTTTTTATCTAAACTCAAATTAGTAAGTGTAGAAAATTATATTTTTCCCCTTTTTCTTTTTAATTAATAAATTCTAATTAACATGTGTAACAAAACAATCATTTCCTTTTTAAAATTTTAAATCCCTCAATAATTTGATTTTAATAATTTAATCAAGTTTCTTACCCCCTTTTCATCACATGTTTAATAATTATTATTATTATTATTTTACCATAACTATTATTTTAGACCTAGATTTTAATTTTCGAGGCTCCAAGGGTGCCACTCGTCTTATTCTATTTCCCTTGCACAATGTTCCCTTCAAGACACACTACGTGCTCCAAGGGCGCCACTCACCTCTTTCTGTTTTTCTTGTGCGACGTGCCCTTCAGGACATACTACATGCTCCAAGGGTGTCACTCGCCTCTTCTTCTTTTTCTTGCACGACGTGCCCTTCAGGACACACTACGTGCTCCAAAGGTGCCACTTGCCTCTTAACTGACTTGGTAGACATAAAAAACCCTTGGAGTCAATACTCCGCCAGGTGATCTTGTGGGAGACTAAGGGCCTCTAAAGAATAATGCCCCTGCCTTATTATGCGCCCCTTAGAATCATCGTGAGCGACTGTCACAGTCTACCCTCACGGCATCGTAGGTTTTCTCAAACTAGGTAGTCGTTAACCTACATTTCAAACCATGGTGAGAGTGTTAGTAGGCTATGGTAGGGTTGTTGTCAACACCTCTCCCTCAACTTCTCTGGTAGTCGCGCATGACCCCTCTACTCCACATGCGAGTCCGGTCGGCAAGCTATCGTCAGCCTGCATCATCAACGAATCATGTTATAAATGAGATCCATAACCATAACATCTAATCAGATGCACATATGTCTTATATGAAACAATAAAACCCAATAGTCCACTCCCTGACTCAATATAAAATCCAAGGGTTTCATCGATGCCTATGCATCCTTGAGGTCCAAAATCCAAGGGTTTCATCGATGCCTATGCATCCTTGAGGTCCAAAATCCTACACACTCAGGAGAACCAAGTCAATAGAACATGCCTAATTCAATACAAAAAAATAACATATAATCACATCCATAATGCCTCATAATCATAATCAATGGCCAATAGTATAATAATCTGGATCACTTTCAAGCAAGTGTCCTCAAAGAATAAGTTCGCGCAATGTGCGCAAGAGGAGGATGTTACAAAATAGAATCGATCATCTTCCACTCCCTCAATGCTTTGGCCTTCATCTCCTCCTTCGCGAGCCACTCGAATTTTTCCAATATACCATTCTCTTCATCATTGTCGTCATAATAAATAGCATCAATTTGCTTGCAAATCACATACCTAGACTTTCTCTTCTTCACCTCGGGGGGCTTATTGAATAACTTTTTGATATCGTGGAGGAATTTATTAGTCGCACTTGTACAATTGATTGTTGGAAGATGGAATGTTACAATCTTACAACCTTTTTGGGGCTATGAAACTACTCCCCATCCTTAAAGAGCTATTCGATAATCCCCCTTGAGGCGAAGAAGAGGAGGTGTAGGTATGTGATCTACAAGTGAATTGACGCCAGTTCATATTATGGCTACATGAATGATGAGGATGGTATCTTGGAGAAATTCAAGCAACCCGTAGAGAAGGAGATGTGAGGCATAGCAATGGGGAAGTGGTAAAGGATCAAGTCCATGCACTAAATTATGAGAGGCATCGAAGAGTGACCTATGTTTTTGCCTCTGCAAAGAAAAACCTCCACAAAATTTAACTATGGAGGTTTGCATATGTAGATTGTGAATTATTTTTTTTTCCTTCTAGTTTCTACTACTCTCGTCATCATTAGCATATCTGATTCACATAAAATCCTTTGTAGGAACACACACACACACACATATATACAGATAGAGAGAATTTAAAATATCAAACAAAAACATATATAACTAATTTGTATTTATCAAAAATTGAAAATAGTTTTTGTTTGAAAAAAAAACTGAAAAAGTAAGTGGTGCTATTAACAAATACATATGCAACACATCTAGTGCTCCTTATTAGACACAAGGCACCTATAACACCCTGTTTCCCCCAGATTGTAAATATAACTGAACTGGCCAAGGACTATGGCAAAACTCATAAGCATGAATATGTGATGTAAATGGACCTGCAGGAAGAGGTCAATGAATG
>JZKD02S0515198.1:260181-273424 GCA_000966675.3 Picea glauca
GACCGTCCATTGTGCAGGACGCGTGTCAGGAGATCCCGTAAAGTCGGGGATCGGGAAATCAGGGTTTCCGAAACAAAAGACTCATACATAAGGAAACCGCGATATGCGATTTCCCAAAAGGATCTGAGCCGTCCAACAGCAGGGACACATAGCAGCGGATCCCAGAGAGTCGGAGTTCGTGGTATCGGAATTTCTAGAGTCGTGCAACTTGTGCACAAAGGAATCGCGATACGCGATTTTCCGACGAGACCTGAATTGTCCATTTTAGGGACAGGTGTCAGGAATCGGACGAAAGTCGCATATCGGAAAATCGGAGTTCTCAAGGTCATGAGAACTACGACATCATAGGTCCCGAAACCCCAAGAATCTATCTGGGCCGTCCGTCTACGAGGACAGGTGGCAAAGGATCGGGCGCTGTCGGAGTTTTCGATGGTAAGGAAATTGTGCGACAGGAAATCGCGATATGCGATTTCCCGATAAGATCTGAGCCATTCAAATAGCAAAGACACGTGGCAAAGGATCCTAGAAGGTCGGAGTTCGGTAAATCGGTAATCGGCGTATCGGGGATTTCAAGGGCATGAAACACTTGCATTACGAAACCGCGATATGCAAAATCCCGATATCATCATAAGCCGTTGATTTAAGGGACACGTGTCGAGCAACAGGAGAGAATCGGGGATTGGGATATCGTGAGTCCCGGGTATATGTGTTTTGTGTCATCGCAAATGCCGAAACCCCGATGGAAGGTTATACGGCTATAGTCATATGGTCAGTGGTCACATGAACCATGGTATAACCAAGGGGGTTAGTTAGCATAAAGACGCGTCGAGAGTCCAGGGGACTTGTGCGCCAGGACATTGAAATGCGCCAAGCCCCGACAGGATTTAAGACTGTGGTCCTGTGAACGTTGTGGTCGTATTGACCAGAACTTAGCCAGAAAGCCAATACGCTAGGAACACATCAGAGATCGGTGTTTGTAGTTGTCAAGACATCACGGGGGTCAAAACCCCGATAGAAGGAACCCCGAATCCTGGTATAAAGTCAGGGATTGGCATTTCACTAATACGGGTTTGTGGAGATTTCTCCTGTACGGGAGATTAACCCAAAAATTTTTAAAAATTACGATAGTGGGTGTGTTACAGCACCGAACATAATTTGTTAAATATAATGCATTGGTGCTTCATTTTTAGTCAAGCATCGATATTTATAGCAATGTGTTGCGATATATAGTGCACCAGTGAAGCGTCTGTGTTAAACCATGCAGTGTGTTGGGTTTAAATGCTCTGACTCTCTATGTTAGTTTGTGCACCAATCGCTTTTCACTGGTGCGTTGTCTTTTCATGACACACCAGAATGATAATTTTTAAACTATTTTTCCTGACACAACTTACTTAACCACCCGATGCGCTTCATTTAAAGTAACCCACCGACGCTCCATTTGAGATTTGTAAGTGTTGATACCGGTGCATTTGTATTATAACGCACCGGTGATGGGTCATCCCATAATACAAACCGAGATGGTAAATTATTATGTATTTTTCACATTCTGTTGTAGTATACATCACCGATGTGTTTTATTTATTTGACGCACCGTGAAATAAATTTGTGTTTCAAAAACTTGTCGGTGTGTTCCATTAATAGAACAAACCAATGCATTTATCTCAATTTGTGCACTTCCTAGCATATTAGCGGTGTTTACCATAAGACGCATTGTGCTGCAAATTTGTGAAAATTTGGTCTAGTGTTGTGCTCTTTACATTACCAGTGCGTTGTTTTGATCCATCCACACCGACCAGTGAAATCGTTGTATACGAACTTACGCAGTGT
Organism: Picea glauca; assembly: GCA_000966675.3. Taxonomy (NCBI): domain Eukaryota; kingdom Viridiplantae; phylum Streptophyta; class Pinopsida; order Pinales; family Pinaceae; genus Picea; species Picea glauca. The sequence goes on from JZKD02S0515198.1 coordinate 262,009, forward strand.
GATGTGTTAATATAAATGCCTCAGTGCTACCATACTATTGCAACACCAACGTTTTGTTTAACGGTGTGTTCTGTTTTCAACAACATCGGTTACAGGGCGTCCACCAAAACGACACAGCAAACCAGTGCGAGGTGTTACTATTAACGCACCAGCAACACCGTGATAGCGGAGCACCCTCCTTTTGTTCCTCGATGCATTGTAAATGAGATATCACTGGGAATGAGGCGTACAATGAGACTCCCCACTATAAAAATTGGGAAATATATGTCTCGGTGTGTTTTTGTATACAGTGTCAGTGCATTGGATAATAATGGTTGCATCACTACATTAAATTTTATAAATTGTCATGTTACCAGTGTCGTTATTTAAGTGAAGGGTATCGGTGTGTAATGTTAAACGACACTGGCATGATTTCTTCGGTGCTTGTATTTTTTATAAAGTATGGTAGTGCGTTTGAACATTGACTTACTTAGGCATTATTTTTCTGGTATGCTTTAGTGCGGTTAGTTAAAATTGGTGCACCGCTAGGTTAAATTTTATATATTGTTGAGATAGCAGTGCAGTTAATGAATTGTAATGGGTCGGTGCGAGTATAAGCCCATTTTGCATCAGTGTTGGGGCATTATGAAGGACACACCGCTTTGTTTTAGTAATTTATCGTGGTGCGCTAGATCAAACGGCACCGGTGCAGGAATATATGGACGTGTAGATGATAGTGCTCACTGTTTTTTTAACATAGTACACATCGATAGTGATGCTCACTATGTATTTAACACAATGCACACCGCGTCAAGGCGAGTTGAACCATTCAGATGCACCACATGAAAAAGAAAAAGAAAAATGAAAAAAATGTGAAATTCCAAGCTTAATCGTAATTTTGATTGGATCAAAATGAAAATAGGAAGGTAATAAATAAATCACCTAGTCTCTTCTGTCTCGAGGAGGCATGGTTGCATCATTGATAGGAAATGAAAATTTTTGGTAATTTCCAAAATTTGGAAATGTGTGGAATCCACCAATGGAGCTATCCTAGTTGGTGTAGAGCACCAGAAATAGGGCATCTTAGGAATAAAGGTGAGTACCTATGTTTGCTTGAGAGTTTGAAAGCATGTGATGCATTGTAACAATGAAAATTGGTTTGGTAATTTTTTTTATTTACCCTACCGGGGTGCGCCTTTCCACAGTTAGGTGTACTGGGGTGTATCGTTCAACGACACCGGTGTGATTTATTTGTTGCATGAAATTTTATTATAAATTATGAAAATGTTATTGAAACATGCATATGTTGGTGTTGTATTGTTCATGAACATCTCAGTGCATATTGTTCAACGTCACCAGTTCGATTTATTAGGTGCATGTAATTTTATTATAAATTATGGCAGTGCTACTATAACATGGACACACCGGTGTTGTATTGTTCATAAATTGACCGGTGCATATATACCGTAAGGGTACACCGAGAAAAAACCTCCGCAAAAACCTACGGTCACCCGCCATTGTTATGAAAAATGATGATGTGTTTGAGCATTTAATCCCCAGTGTGGTATGTTTTAGGTGTGCACCGATGTGTATGTGCCATAAAGGCACACCGAAAAAAAAAGACTCTGTAAAAACCTTTGACCACCTGCCTCGACTAACAACCTCCATTATAAATAGCTAAGAGAAGAATTTTTTGGGTAGGTATTGTAAAAACCTCCGCAAAATGGTGTTATCCTTGTAGTGCTTGTGAGTTTCACAAGGTGATGTGGGACACAGTAGGGGACGATTTTTGTAATATTGTGCACAAGGTCTTTTCCACAGGGAGTCTTTCAAAAACACTTAATCAGGGACTCATCAATCTTATTCTAAATAATATAGCTAGATATTTTTTGGTTGGGTGGCAACCAATAACTTTATTAAGAACTACTTATAAAATTATGGCCAAGGATTTATCCAAGAGAGTATGAGATGTGGCCCAAAAAATTGTTCGTTGAGAGAAAACAAGATTTGTATAGGGACAATTTATTTGGATGTAGTCTTGACATCTTGGGAGGCCATGGAGTGGGCCAGGGATTCTGGTTAGTAGGAAATCTTCCTGAAAATTGATTTTGACAGAGCATATGATTGTATTGATTGGTCATTTATCACCAATATGTTGACTAGCCTGGGGTTTGGCCAACGTCGTGTTGGTATGATTAACACCTTGTTTACATGTGCCTATTCTTTTGTTTCAATGAATAATGTGTTGTCCCCCGCATCCATATCCATGGGTCTATTAGGAAAGGGTGTCCTTTGTCCCCTTTTCTATATGTTTGGACAGATGATGCTCTTGGATATCTATTGGAGACAACTCGTCTTTAGGGTCATCTTAGAGGTATTTATATCCCTAGGGGGAAGGATACGATTAAAAATCATTTTGCAGATGAATCTCTTTTATTGATCTATGCTGATCAGGAGTGAATATCAACCTCTAGGGATTGTCTTGTAGTGTTTTTTTAGGCTTCAGGGGCAATGTTTAGTGATCAAAAGATAAACTACTGGCTAGTTGGTCTTGAGGATCAACCCACATGGTTTCCAACTTCTTGGAGGTTTTTCCAACCAAGGTTTATTGTGTGGTATCTTGGTATACCATTTGGGGTAGACCTTTCACTGATTTCTATGTGGGATTCGTTCCTAGAAAAATTGCATCCTAAGTTAATTTTTTGGTAGTGTAAGGATCTTCCATTTCCTAGTAAGTTGATGGTGGTGAACAAGATTCTGCATTCCTCCGACATATACTATGTGTCTTGTTGGATTTCAAGTAGGGTTCAATTTTTCCAATTGGAACAATTTTTGTGCTCATACTTGTGGGCCAAGTATGGTGCGGCTCATGGTCTTCCTATGGTCCCTTGGACGATCTGTATCATGCCTAAGGATGAGGGGGACCTTTTTCTGATGGATGTGGCGACCTAAGGAAACATTTTGGATACTAAATGGGTGGTTAGGTGTTTGTAGGGATCATCCCCTTGAAAGGTTTTGATCCAACACAGATTGATTTCATCTTAGCATGTTGGAAAAGTAAAGGGACAATTCGATTTATGTGATATCATTTATGTTCCTCATAATTTTAATATTTCGTGGTCCTTCATTTTTGGGAGTATTTGGACAATGTGGAGGGGGGTTATCATGGTTGGTTTGTTGACATATCTAAGGTAGTATATCGGGTTAGGATCTGGCCAAGAGACAAGTTTGGAGTTGGAAGAAAGAGGGTACTTGTTGTTGGATCATGTTGTCATTGATGCCAATGGTTTGATTTATTGATGTCAAGTGATTGATTGATTGATGATTGATGAACAAAGTATATGTATTTTCCTTGATGATAATGATAGATGTCAAGTGGAAACCAATCGATGAAGATGGATCAATGATTTGTCATTGATATGATGAAGATGGATCAATGAATTGTCATTGATACATGATGCATAGTTGATGTATATGATGCAGTGATGGATTGATTCATAGATGAATCATTATAGCCTTATCATGATTGATAAGGTGCACAAATGGATGAAATCCAAAGTGGTCCCCTTATGGTGAAAGCCCTTACGGGAAGACACTTTGCAGATTGATTTATCCTAGAAGAATGGTTGGAGGACCCATGCTTGTATGTGGAATAATGAGATGAATATCAATGAAGTTGTTGGTGAAACTATCCTAGATGGATAGTTCTTATCATGCCATTTCCCATGGTATGTGGAATGTCACATAACTCCTCACGGTTTGAGAGTTATGGCTTTTCGAAGTTGGAGGACCCCCATATGAAGGCTTGAAGCCCCAAATGGTCAAAGAATTCAAAGTGCCCTAAAAAAAGAAATCATTTTTTAAATGATAAATTAAAGTGACAAAGTCAAGATGGATTATTTAAATAATAAAGAGAAGTGACAAAATCAAGAAGGAATATTTAAATTGGAGAACTTTCTATTTATGGAAAGTGGTTAACCCTAAAATAAGAAAAATAGGTTGAGTGACCTAGAAATGGGTTAAGTGACCTAGAGGATGAAAGTATAAATAAGATAGAAATGGTCTCTTGTAGATCATCCTTTTTGTGGATCAATGGAAAGCTTCTTGTGAGATCTTCTTGTGAGAACATTTTTGGTGTGGATATCTTGAGCATGATTGAAGATCTATTCTGATAAAGAGAGTGTGAGGAGGATCTCATGGACACATCAAAGTTTCGACAAAATCATATATCTTGATGGGAAAAGTCTCAGAGCTTCAGAAACCCTAGCTTCTGAGGTGTACGTTGGTTGTTATGGGTCAGGGCGTGTACATACGCGGGTTGTATGAGGAAAGGGTGCGTACAGTGGATAAAATCATGAAGATTTGTGTTTGAGATGATGACTGGTTGTTGAATACTAAAGAAGGTTCCATATCTACATTCCATGAGCTCAGATATGTCACTGAGACACTGGTATGGTTACATTATTGTCTTAATAGATACTATTGTTTGATGTGTCATGAATGCTTAGGGAATTCTTAGTATGGCTTCTATGATGTAGTTCAGCTTGGTTGATGGAGTGAGTAGTACTCTTGTGATTCAGTGGTGACATGATATACTAGTTGTTTATACATGATTGAGATATCATTCATATTGATTGATTGTGGAGCATGAGTAGATTATTGGAAAGTTTGGATATGTTGTGACTAGATGGTGGTCAGATTGGCCAGTCGGAGATAGAAGAGAATGATATATTGGTTTCATAGGATCTAAGTTGGTCTTGAAGGACAAACCCTAAGAAGCTCAGAAGGTATACGCGGGTTTTTGTATACAATGGAAGCGTACCTACGCGGGTTATAGTGAGTCAGAGTGTGTACACACATGGGCTGCACTACTGACAGGTCGTGTACCTGTTGACAAATTGATATCTGTTGAGGATTGTTGCCTCATCTCAGTTGGTGCTGAGAATGTAAGTTGAGTCTTACATATAGAGTTGGCGCTCTTGTAGAGTTGTACTCTATTCAATTGTTGTTGGAAAACCCCTAGATTGTTGTCCATAATAAACAGAAAAATTGTACATACATCTTGTGTTCTTTGTGTTCCTTGTGGTGATGACTTGTTGATGATATATTGTTGATATATGTTGCTTATATATGTTCACATATAACTGGTTATAAATGACAGCAAAGGGTAACGAGTAAATTTTAAATGTTAACTAAGGAGTTTTGTGAAAAATGGAAGTTTTGGGAAAAAGAGCCTCACACTCATTTACCCCCCCCCCCCCCCCCGCCCCCCTCTAAGTGTGGTAGGTGTGTCCAACACTTGCATATCTAAACTACCTTGTTTTCAAGCAAGGAGGCTTAGCAAAAAAAAAATTTTCTTTTAGAGAGATATTTAGGGTTCCAATTCTCATTCTTGGAAGACATGACGTTTAATGGCTAGGGAGTTTTCATTGTCTTCTAGGAATTGACCTAACTTGATGGATATTATTGGGCTCATACCCCAGGAGGATCTTTTTAAGATGAATGTTGATATGATTGGTCCTTTTTTTTGATATTGGAAGTGGATTTTTGTACATCCATTGACCCAATATAATTCAAGTAAGATCTACTCAATTTTGCATCATCGACATGAATTAGGTCACAATATTAATGCCAAGTGAATTCCTTCATATGCAGAGAGCCATTGGATTCGATGGTTGCATGGTGTCTAGTAAATTTGAGCTTCTTATAAGCTTGAGGTTTTTTCTTGGTTAGTGATTTACCAAGGTCTCCCCTCCAAAGACCGACTAGCCAAAAGTGGTATTTCTAATGTCCTTTGCCCCAGTTGCTTGAAGTTAGAATCAGTGAAGCATATCTTGTGGGAATGCTCCTTTGTGAGATCTTGTTGGGATCAAGTTTAATATCAATTGACAAGCATTCTTCAAGGGGATTTCCATTGGTGGGAAACTATGTTTGGTGATTCCAGATCGATGATTTGAGATTCCTTGGCTGGTATTTGGAATTGTTTGAGAGTTTATGCTTTGTATATATTTTATAAACTCCATTTAAAGTTTGTTTTTGATAATGAGGTTAGTTTTCATTCAGATTTTTGTCAATTATGGTGAGGTGAGGAATGTATGCAACTCCTTGCAAAAGGGGCATTGTTGATTAGAGATGCAAAATTGTTATATCCAACTGCTTATTTGATTTCATAATTTTTTTAGTATCCCTATGGAAGAGGATATGATGCTCATTGTATATAGCCTTCTGTCTTTTTCATGATTTTATATCTGTTGATGTAAACAATTTTTTGAAAACATAAGAAGTATATTTTGTCAATTGGGTTTAGCCCAAGTGGTTTGTGTTGAGGGCTCCCCCCCACCTAGGTTCAATTCATGCAAGTGACATGTTGAGCTATTAAATGAGCACACTATCGAAAAAGCCTCGGATTTATACAAAATCTAGTTTACCCTAGGCACCATCCTCGAAATGAGGGGAAGTTCTCGGTGGGTCTCCCCAGGAGTGTTTCCCTCGAGAAAAAGAAGAACTATATTTTACAAAAAAACAAAAAAAATCAATACATTAATAAGAACAAGTAATCAATTTAACACATTTTTAATAAAAACAATACAAATTTATAAAATGTCAAATTTAAATTCATAAAATTAATAAATTGTCACATTTTAAAATAAGGGATTAATGATTTTAAATATTAATAAGAAGGGGTGGTAGGTACATGGGGGGATTATATTCAATCACAAGGGAAAAACATAAATAAATTTTTCATGGGGACTAGGAGCATCCACAAATAATCAAGTTGAGGCCTATGCTTTTCTCCAAGATCTCCTCCTCGCAAACAGTTCCAACATAAAATCTTTGATCGTCATCAAAGACTAAGGTGTCATTGTTAAGTTGATGGTTATGAACTCAACTCTAGCATAAACAAGTTATCCTCTATCATAGCTTGAATAAAAAAGGAGATTATTAGTATGACAAGGGTCTCATACTTCCAAGTATTGAGAGATTTTAATTCTTAGGTTGATTTGTTAGCTAATGAAGCCACCTTTCTCAATCAAGGGGTTTTGAAAAAAAAACGGGGGGCATTTTTATTGTCGCATACCCTAAGTATCCTTAATTTATGAATTCAAGCCATGTCACATCTTCATTAACTAACAATTGTTCCAACATATCTTATATCAGTCTTCAAGTGCGGGGAGGGGATAAGTAAGGATGTGATCCCATCTCATTTGCATGTAAGAATTAATCACCATCTTGCCTATTGAGTCCTTATTTATGGTTTCTCACTAGAAAGGTGGGATTATGGAGTAGACCTGGGTTGGATTTCGATGTGGATCTAGGAGTATCATCAATTAGATCCAAACCCACTCGGTAAGAGCTTCATTTGATCTTTGGTTGGCTTGTTGGGAATTTGGATTATGGGGAAAATTATTTGGTTGTATATAGCAGATAGTTTCTAGATTTCTTTGATTGTTTGAACACACTTGGATTTTGATATATGGAATTTGTCTTCGGATTTTGGTCTTGGAATAGAAGCCACATATTCTTCTTTTCCCCTACTCTCTCATAGAGCCCACTCCTTTGTATTTCTTGTAACGTCGATATATATATATATATATATATATATATATATTGCAGTAGGAAAATAAAATGTCACCACATAAAGAATATCAACATCATCGACACATCATCCCAATTAATAATGACACCTAATCGACGCATTACATAATTAAGAGTGGCACATAATAAATGCATTAACATAGTTAATAACGACGCATACTCAACACATATCATAAATAGCGACGCAATCAACACATCACGATCAACTAAAGAAATATCACCAATATTCAATCTACATATCTCAAGCGACAATATAAGGAAACTACCCACCCAACCTATCCTGCATGGTTAGGACCTCCAAGACACATAAGAAACTCTCAAGTCCAGGATTCATCCAATTTATTTTTACCATCTAAGGTCTCAGGACTGGCGACTATTCTGAGGAACAAGGAGGTGTCTAAATCCCACTAAAATAATCAAGCCAAAAATCAACTAGATCAATCAATCCATCTTAATTATCAGTTATTCAGGTGCGACAAAATTTCTATTACAAACATACATCAATTAATTGACGCAATTAGCCATCTATGAAGCATTCCATCAATGGTCCAATTAAAATAACATACAACAATTCTATTAACGTAATTACCATCTATGACTACTTAACAATCAAGGAATGAATTATGGATAGTTCTTACCAACAAGATATGATTTATCGTGTACATAAACAACTTCTACACCACACCCCTTTAATCTTCTCTAGCACATTAATCCCTTATCATTCTAATAGAATTGACAGTGAGGAGCTAACCACTAATATATATATATATATATATATATATATAGTAGCACAATCTTAGTACAAGGGTGAGGTTAAGCACTTTATACCATCATCAATTTGGAGATCATAAGGTCTAATGAAATGTTAGCAATAACCCAAGTCATTATTCTTCCTATTTATACTTTAGAACTTGGATTTCTTTATGAGAATTAAAAAGACTAATTCTTATAACGCATTATATAGATAGATATTTCAAGGATAAATTTCCTTTGTATTATAAGAATCTTATGTAGTTCAAATCTTCTTAAAGCAAGACATACCATTCAATGCTATCATTCCTTACATATGTTTTTAGACTTGACCATAATAATCACAAAAATATCCTTTAGAAATTGACCATGATAATCACAAAAATTATTCTTTAGACTTTACCATAATAATCACAAAATAGGAGTAAGGGATGCCTTATATATCCACTATAAAGAATTAAAGAAGATCAAGAATTCAGACAATTCCAGAGTTACCCTTCGTCACATAATATTTTTATAACTATAAAATTACTCATGATCTATTATATGATACTAAATTTTTCTTTCATTCAGTGCTATGTAATGCTGGAATCTTATTGGGATCTGAGGTCATTGCACCAATCCATTACACCCTTAAGACACTACAATAAATCATAATTCGATTTTTATGATATTCCTTCAATGTGGTTCCCCATAGTGAGGTTTGGCTGTCGAAATTCCACCTTAAATTCCATGGATAATTCTGCAATTAATTCCATATTGGCATGGTACTTACGCTGAGTTAAGAGGAGGTAATACCGTAATTTTGGAACATTCTGAGAGGTCGCCTGACGTCTTACAGAGCAGGGATATCGGACAGTTATTTACAGGGAAGATACAGGGATGAGAGATGGATCACAGAGACCAATCAAAATGGAGGTTCATCTCACTAGAGACCCGAAGAAGGGAAGGAAGACTACTGGATGCTTATTGGCGAGTTCGCCATTGATGTGAAATTGTTGAACAATGTCTCCTTCAGTGGGCATCCAAACCTTTCTCTAAGCACGTCTAAGGGAAATTCGAGGATGTCGTCACTGCATTGTGCAAGGTGGAAGGCGAACCCTAGACCTCTTCAACTGCCCAACGTAATCTAACCCAGGGAAAGAATCCTATGGAAATTTAATTCTAGTTTTAGAGACACCTTGAATTCGATTCCAGAGAAAATTCAACAACCACAACATTATTTTTTGGTTGATCATCATGATGATAATAAAGTTTTGACATACAACCAAGGCAACGATTTAAGAATCATATCATGTAGATACACCTACCGACTAACATCCATCAATTTATTTTACATAAATAATGAGTAACAACGAGCATGTAGAAAACAACCATGGGTTGGGAACACAGAAAACAACTTAATCAAGAAGTTCGGTTACTTAGTGAAAATTTGCATTGGGCGTGCACATCAGAAATCCCCTCCAAGGAGCTTGTCTCTTACTCCTTTAAATTCATACAGTTTACGCAAATATAAACACTTGATTATACAACTAAAACCCAAATGTAATTATAAATTCCATAAAATATCGTAAACAACGGCGAATATGGGCCTCGGGATGATCTTCGGCAACTGGAATTCCTTCTTACCTCCCCCTTAGCCCCCAGAGCCGCAAAGGGGCCACACATACAAAACTAGAAATCCTCTAGCTCCCAACTTGCCTCGCAAGGCAGAGCCACCGCTCTATCTCAAGATGGGTATCCCAACTCTCACAAGTAAAACCAGTCAAAAATAATTTGGCAGCATAACCTTACTGATAACCCGTGTGATATCTCTTCCCAACTTGACCATTTTCTTTATAGGAATTCTCTTACTGACCCATCCCCACTTGCACAATTAATTTTCTTTTTAATTAAATAATTTAGAATTATTTCCCCCTTACACTTGTCACCCTCTCCCCAAGTTGCACATGTAATTAAAGTAAATTTCCCTCACCTTTTCTAAATGCGCTCCTTAAATCACTCCTAGTTGTTTCTTTATTCCCCATATTACCATTTAATGACTGACGCCTTACTAAATCTAAGTTGAGTTAAAATAGGAATCTTCTTCTAGTTAGACTAGTGTTAACTAGACTCTAGATACCTTTATATGCGTACACATTCTTTCATGTTTATTTCTTTCTTATTTAAAAAAACCCCTTTTTATATTTTCTTGCACACATGTGCCTTATACAAACTCTTTAAATATAATTCAGCTTTTCTTAATTCTTAACTTGAGTTACTTCATTCCCTTTTTATTTAATTTATAATTTAGTTTTAGTCTTGTTACCAACTTTGACTCAGGCTTAATTTTTGAATAGGCTTAGACTTTCACTTGGGATTTACAATTAATAATTTCAATCTTTAATTAATTAATTAATTACGACAATGCTTAAAGATTTTACAAGGCTTAATTATTCACTCAAGGTTTTCTAGGCCACCTAGATTCATTGACTTAAGTGTTACTTACGCGACATGCCCTTTAAGACACAACTTCGTGCTCCAAGGGTGCCACTCCTTGTTGGAAAATTCAGTGAACAGACAGCGAATGCTTGTCATTGATGGCAACAGTGAAGATGACAGGCAAACAGAAGACAAGTTCAGAGAGGTGAATGATCGAAAGCAGTGAATGATCGAACGCAGCGATAGCCGTTAGATTTGGTGTAGGGTCGCCGACAGTCGTTAGATCTGCAGAAGTTGCAAGGGAGATAAACCTCGGGAGCAAGAAGAGAAGTCCCGTCACGAGGAGTTGTCATCAGGATATTAGCCATCGGGAGATCGGAGTTCTCAAGGTCATGAGAACCGGGACATTGAAAGTCTCGAAATCCTGACATAATCAGGACCGTCCATTTGGAAGGACGCGTGGCAGTGATCGAGCGCCACTGGGAGAAGCTCGACAGGAGGCTTCATCGGAGAATCGAGGATCGGGACTTTGAAATGTCCAATTCACTTGTCAACTGTTAGAAAAACAAGACCGCGGAGCAATAAAATAAAACAAATGCAGAAACAAAAACACAGAAGACACACAATACAAGAGAGACACAGATTTACGTGGTTCACCCAGTGTGGGCTA
>JZKD02S0515198.1:284249-295480 GCA_000966675.3 Picea glauca
TGGGAGTTAACTGACTAGTTCTATTTTAGACTTTCTAATTTTATACCATCACTATTATGCATGCATTCCTAATTATAGGATGTCATTGCCTATATGAGTGAAGATTACTCACTCATTGATTAGATCATAATATACATTGATTCTCATTCTTCATTGTGTATCTCTTTTCCTTTTCTTGATAAGATTTGTTGTGTATGCTTTAGCTAGGTCTCCTGTGCAGGTTTCCATGAAACACTGACAAATTTGACCAAGAGAGAATGATACATTCACTCACAGGATTATCCATTTGGCTAGTGGTGAATGGCCCAAGCGCAGTCTTTATCCTATTAGTCATGCTTATTTGACCAGGAGTGAAAAAGACTCGAGGTGATCCACGTTATCCCCATTTTGTGGGATAACTAAGGATACCATTTTGTTATTGAGGTCCTCAGGTTGCAGCTATGGAGTGTCGAGAGACTACATGACCAACAATATCCACTTGCACAGATGTAGACCCTTCTCACCACCACAAAGGTTTGGATTTTCAGATAGCATCCACCACACCGGATGACTTCCAAGAGGCACCGAGCCTTGCTCCATGAGGTACAAGGCATGTATTATGGTGAGTGTCATTTCAATATTTTAGGCATTTTGAGTATGTTGTATCTTATACTGCTTTAGATTTCATGACATATGCTTGGACATTATGCCTTTTTCCCTATTTCACCTTGGTGGTTGACATTGTGCCCTAGTAAGTGGTCTTCCTCAGGAATGGATTTTCTACTAGGAACTCCCTTGAAGAACCATCATACCATTCCTAGTCATACGTACCACTTTCCATCACCTAAAACACCTAGTTTCCTTTCCTCTGGGTATTTTAGGGTGTATTGACCCAAGAGGGGGTTGTCCCTCATTCTATGGGAAGAAGGGGTTGAAGGCCTAGAGGGATTGTTGTTGGATAAAAAGATAAAATCCTATATATAAACCTTCTAGATGCTTCGCCCAGGGATTCATTGAGAAAACAATGAAACGCTTCTATGTAAGAAAGGGGGGACCCACAAGAATAAATGAATGCTCAAGGGGGTAGTTGGAGGATAGGAAGTATCATCATGAACCAACCTATCATGATCATGGGTATCTAGTGGTATGAAATTACCATCATTTGGCCACCAAGTCAGGGTAGTGGCTCTCAGTTGCACAACTAAGAAAAAGGGGGTCTCATCATGAGCTAGCGTTCTCATTTCCGCAAGGTATTTGTGAGTGACACTATCATTATCTAGACACCACGCTGGGATAGTTGATCTAGATTATTTTTGGTGCAAATGAGAGCGCATATATAATAAAAAAATGTACAAAGATATATTAGATATCCAATAATATAATAGATATTTATCAGATATATAACCAAAAACAAAAAGATATAGTGATACACAATTTCTATTAATGGGCGAAATGTACAAAACTATAGAAATACAAAGTGAAAGACTCACTAGAATGGTGGCAACTTATCTCTAAGAAGAGATGTGACAACTACTCACATTCGCAAGAAGATGATTATTAAAATGAGGCTCAAAAGACCTTTTTAACATAAAGAAAATCCAAAACCCTAACCCCGGAAGATGAAAAGCCAACAATTTTGTGGACCCTGTTTTGGGTAGTTTGGTGTATCAACTTCTCGGGGGCGTAACTTTGGCATACGATCTCCGTTTGGGGTGCATGATAGCTCGTTGGAAAGGTATCAAAGAGGAGATTTATTTTGGGGGCTCAATCATAGCCTTTGGCTGTCATTAAGGTTACTGATTGTGAAAAAACATCGTTTAGGCCCTCAAAATGGCCCCAGAAGTTTAGGAATCGAAAACTGCTAAAAATAGTAAATTGCCATAAGAATATTTTGAGCCAGTTGGAATAGGTGGGTGGCCATCGATATCCACCTAGATAAATACTCCCTCCTTAGGAATAAATCATCTCCATCGTGTTGAGTTCCCAGGGGAGAGGGGAAAATGTTTGTTGAATTTGACCCTTGGTGACTTGCTTTCCTTGATGGAGAAGTTGTGTTGCTTGGTTGATGAATGTCGCTCAATACAGTCATTCGTGGTCGAGTTCAAAGACAAATATCTGAACCTCGACTTGGACCTTGATTCAAAAAATAATAAAAGGAGACAAATTATTGATGCAGAACCCACTGCTATTGTTGCAACTGCGACAATCCAACCAGAAGAGGATCATGAGAAGGGGGAGTGACTCTTCCATTCATAGATGTGGGTGAAGGGGACCCCACTACATTTTATTGTTGATAGAAGAAGCCAAAACAACATCATCTCAACAGAGGTTTTCAAGCAGTTGGATTTTCCAACAACACCACACTTGCAACCATACGACATCGGGTGGCTTCACCAGGGTCAAGATCTTCATGTCAGCCAATAATGTCGCCTATCCTACGACCTCAAGCCCTTCAAGGATGAGGTAGTGTGTGATGTTTCCCCACCGGAAGTCAGTGATATTATATTAGGCTAGCCATATATGTGGAGGCCTCATGCTATTTATGAGTCTCGACCCTGTAGCGTCATTGTTACTCTGGGGGGTCAGCTATATATGATACCAGAGGTAGTTCTGATTATTGTCCCACCAAAACAATACCACAAAGTAATATATCATACTGCAAAGTTTAGACTCTTCACAATCCGATCAGAAGGTGAACAAAAGGAAACTGCAACCACTGCAGACTCATCCCAAGAACTTTCTATCCAGCAGGAGCAGATCGACAAGATTGTAAAAGAGTACCAAGATGCTCTTGCTGCACCTATGGGGGTGCCTCCACACTACCTAGTCAAGCAAGTTTATAACATAACCCTTCATAATTTTCATGTTGCATCTTCACCTACAGAGTCCTCCCACACTCAGGTAGATTATGCAGCTAGATTGGTCGAACAGATCCAACCCCTCCAACAATAGGTTCATGACAACCTTCAAAAAGTTAAGCAGGACAACTTCTTCAGCAAGGCAAGCAACACACCAAGCTTAAGATTTAGCAGAAGTCTCCTCGTCTCCCAAGGGAACTTGATGCAATGGGGACCATTGCTTCCTAAGGGGGGAAGAATGATCCAAATGGATCTCGGTAGCCATCCACCTTTTCCACTGAATCACCATTTTGAGCCTCTGGTTTTGATAAACCATGATATTCACCCTTTTGATGGGGAATGGAATGTAATGTCATATTCACTTGTTAATTATAGACATCATGTAATGATTTCCTAGTGGTCTTATGTGCATGCCTACAACATAGCGTTAATGAACCGGATCCCATTAGAACTCTGCAGTTAAGCGCCCTCAGGCTAGAGTAGTACTGGGATGGATGATCTCCTGAGAAGTCCTAGTGTTTTACACGCCTATGGCATTTTATAAACTTAATCCAATTTATCCCACATGCATCATGGGAATTGTTCTCCTCTCACTCTCTCATATATAATTGAGGTGAAAGAATCCCTTTAAGCATGCAAGGGAGTGTGATGTAAAGCTTGTTGTGAATGAAGCATAACCAACATCTCTTTCCTTTCAGAGATAGGCTACCCCATTCTGCTAGTTTGTGTTCTACAATGTTTTTCTATCTTATTTAGTAATAGAAGTTGGGTTTCACTGTATTTCTGTGTTCTCTTATATATTTTTGTGTATTTCATTTTTATATCTCGGTTATATTTATGTCTTCATGTCATTCTCAAAATAATCTGGATCAAGCAGAGTATCGAGCAACAATTAATGCAATTCAAGAAGCCTTGTGGCTTTGACAAGTCCTTTCAGAGTTTCGATTCCAACATCATCATCCAACCACCCTTTGGTGTGACAATCAGAGTGCCATCAAGCTCACCAAATATCCAATTCAATATCAGTGCATCAAACACATTGAGCTACAAATGCACTTCATTAGAAATCTCATTCATGATCGTGCTCTTGAGGTGTTATTTTTCCCTACAAATGATCAAGTTGTAGACATTTTCACAAATTATTTTATAGAAGTGAAGTTTTTCAAACTTCAATCTATGTTAGGATTTCAGGAAGTTGTCATTAAGCTGGGATATGTTCTAATGCCTCATTTCTTCTCCTATTAAGTCACCTTTGTAAATCCTTCAATCCCATCATAAGTTGTTCTTAAGGGGGAATGGTAGGATATTTAGACACTCAGGAGTTGGTTAAGATCAACTTGGTCTAATGTGTCTTTAGGTAAAAATGTGTTTATTTAGTATGTAGTTGTATTTATGTAATGTGACGATCATGATATGTTCAAGACATAAGTGATCTAACGGCTTGTATTCTCCTTGATACTAATGACTATTGATCCATGGCTTAGCACCTGATTGGTCCATGATCTCTATTTAAAGAGCATGGAGGGTCATTAGTTGAAGATCGATTGTGAGAAACTCTTATGTGCATTTTTTTCTTTTGCATTAATATATTGTCTCAAGTGATCACGTTAGCTAGGGTTGTGGTCTATTTCCCTCTTCGAGGCTTTTAACCATGTAATAACATTGTTGTACTAGTATTTGATCTAGTTGCGTGAGTGGTTGATTAGGGTGTGAGTCCTTTGTAGAGATACCTTGTTTTGTTGAACACAATTTCTGAATTACCATTAGTCATTTTGGAGTTTTTTATAGAGGAGTGGCATGAGGTTAAAAAGAAGAATGGAAAAAAGGCAGGACTGAGGACTAGCTTTCAATGAAATAGAAATGAAATGTACATTCCTATATAATATTAAATTTGTTAGTGTATGCACACAAGAAGTGTAATTTTCATTCAACCTTGGATGGATAGAAATGATGAGTTTTTTCTTTGGAAAAAAAGTTTACCATTATGTAATATTAAATATACACATCATAGTTACAATAACAAAATTATGAAGGAAGCATGGGTCATAAATGATAAAAGCATGAAAAAGATGGTATTTATCGAGAAAAGATTGAAAAAACATATTTCTCTACTCATTATTTTTTTTTAGAGAAAAGGTAAAAGAAAAGACATACCTATGATTTATTCCATTATGGTAACTACTTTCTCAAAACTCTTGGATAGTTTTTGTAACATAACAACCTTGATACATTTCACCACACTTTCCTGTAAATCCATTATTGAGTACTAACAAGTTTCTCTTTTATGTAAGGCTTATTTAGCTCCTCATTGGGAAGAAGGGTACCGCGTCTGTAAGGAAAGGAAGACTCGTACTATTTTGAAACAAAGATGAAAGAATGCCTTAAGAAGTAGGGATTATTGTTATAATAGATCCCTAGGTGTTTGAAAGTATGACGCATTTCAATGATGTGCAAAATTCCTTAAGTTAAATGTCTCATATAACTAATTATGTAGGGCTAATATACAACTCAATTGGAACATAACAAAAACCAAATGGAAAACCTTCAATGAAGTACTGGAAGTAATTAAGTAATGAATTATTGGATTGTGACATTGTTACATGAATTAATCAAGTAATGGATTGACCACAATTCATGATCATGATTGTATTTGTGACATTGTTACGCTCAAAGATGGAGAAAAGTCTGTGTAATATAATGTATTAAAATAATAATAAAAAATTCATAAAATAATAAAATAATATTAAATTAATAATTAAAAAAAATAAAATAGATATATATAAATAAATAAACACAAATAAACATTAAATCGTTTCCATTAATATTAATTATAAAATCAATATAAAAACACATTAAAATAAAGTAAAAAATTTATAAAATGATAAAATAATATTAAATTAATAAAAATAAAAATAAAAATAAATATTAAAATATATATAAATAAATAAACACAAATAAACAAGAAGTCGATTCAATTAATACCTGTTATAAAACTAGTATATATCTATTTAAAAATGCTTTTGTGTTCTATTAATGGAAGGTAGAGAAATTGAAACAAATATAAATATATATATATATATATATATATATATATATATATATATATATATATATATATATATATATATATATTAGAAATGTTGGTCACTTGCGGGGCTTGGCTAAGAAATCACAATTCACGAGTATCTAAGCCATCAAAATAACCTGGGGATAGGGGTTAAGATGGATCTATGTTAATGTATTAAAAAATATTAGTATTACAAATTGTATTAACATATTTTGTAATATATTACAACCTCTGTAACCACTACATTGTTTTCTTGATCTATTAATTGAAGCTAGAGCAAATCGAACAAATTCAAACCAACATATTTTTTAATATATGTGTGTGTGTGTGTGTGTGTGTGTTAGAAATGTTGGTCGCTTGTGGGGCCAACATTTCAACTATTGGCTAAGAAACCACAACCCAGGAACATCTAAGCGGTCAAAATCACTCGAGGATAGCACTCAGCTACACCAACCTTTAACATGACTGGATTTTTGGGTGTCTCCTCCCGTTTAAACACACCATAAGCGTATTGAACTATGATCCCCTAGAAAATGAAACCCACACCTTAACTGATTGAGTTAGTGAGAATTGACATATTATAAAATATATTAATATATGCTAAAATATTTCATTTTTTAAATATATTAAAAAAAATTGTATATCAAACTAAAGTAATTATTAGGAACTCCATATATTACAACCTTCACACACACACACACACACACACACTGGTTAGATCCATCTTAACCTAGATCTATCAAAGGCCAAGAGGGATCAAATATCTCTAGGTGCAAGCCTTTAACCTTTTTTTCACCTCGAGAGATTTGATCCCTCTCATCTCTTGATAGTCCAAAGTTAAGATGAATCTATATTGGTTAATACATTAATATTAAACCATCGTAGATCCATCTTAAATCTGGATCTATCATGCAGAGAGAGGGATCAAATCCAAACCTCAAGTAATTTGATCCCTTTCCACACATAATAGATCAAAATTTAAAATGAATCTAAGTTGATTACATGAAAATACATGAATTACATGAATCTAAGTTGATTACATGAATTATTCCCTAGGACATTGGTGAGATATCTAAGAAAAAGGGCATGTATGGAGGTAGGTTACCAAATTGTTCACTGTACAACATGCTAGCATATTCTCTATTCGTATTACTAGGCATTGCTATGGATTAGGGTTTTAGGAGCTCATCTAGACTAAAATCAAAAACCTCACATGGATATATATTTGAAAGGCATAACTATTAAATAATGTTGTATTAGATATATATTTTAAATTTATAAATAATAAGTAATACTAGATGTATTGGTAAAGTCTACAAAAGTATATATGAAACACATGAAGGTATTGAATTTGTGACCTCTTAAGATGAAACACATGTTCTTAACCATTAGACCCACTAAAATTGTATATATGAGATAGTTTTATATGTAGAATTATGTGTTGTGTGATTTATTTTATTATTATTATTTTTAATTAAATTTTTTTTTATAATAATTAGAAGTATTAATATAGTTTTTTTAACATAATTTCAAGATTTCAATATGAAACAACATTTATCGTGTATAAAGATAATCTAACCACATTTACTTGAAATAATTTATTAGTGATCGTGACATAATCTATCTGAAATAATCAATTAATGGTTTGTAAAATGGTAGACATCTATTCATGTTAAATGCATATATATCTTTGGGCAATGAAAAACGAGCTCTCAATCAATGAGAAGTAATTTAGTTCATACTTAGTTTTAATCTAGATAATATTCACAAGATTAAAGAAAATTAATATGTTGTATTATCATCATTAAAGTTAAATTAATGAATCATATGCCTTAATATAATATTTAAACTTAATCCCTTACATAAAATCAAATATTATTCCAATTTAATATTTAACCTCTTACTTTAAGAAACAGTATTATAAAATTTTAACAAAACTTTGATTTAAATATCTATTTATATAAAATTTATAAAATATGATGCCACGCGCTTAAAATAAAATACGTGAATGCCTATAAATTGTTTCATTAATTCTATACAATAGGCTACTATGACGATGCATCTTAGGGAATGTTCTATTGCGCCTATTCCAAACAACTATAAACAAACTGGAATAGGTATTAAAAAACTATTGTTCCCCTTATACAGTAAACAAATCAATTTTAATTACACTATGTGGCTAAGACTACCAATCTCGAAATAAATTAGGTATTCCAAACAACTATAAACAAACTGGAATAGGTTTTAAAAAACTCATTTTTCCTCAATATTAATTTAATATTACATTAATTTATGATGTTATAGAGAAAATTGAAGTGTTCTAAAAAAAATAAACTAAGTTTAATTATAAAATTGGTTTAATTAAAAAAACAATTACAAATACAATGAGATAAAATAATAATTAAAAATTTACATCTTAAGAAATTGAATTTCTTTCCTTACCTACTTGATAGATACTGATTTAAAATGTATCTATTATGATTATTTTTTGATTTTGTATTTTTATTTCATCAAAATTATATAAATCTTGAAATGCTTTTTTTAATATTAAAATAATATCACAAAAAAATCTAAATAAGAAATTGAATTCCTTTATTTACCTACTTGATAGATACTGATTTAAAATGTATCTATTATGATTAATTTTTCATTTTGTATTTTTATTTCATCAAAATTATTTTTTTTAATATTAAAATAATCACAAAAAAAATCTAAATGATCTCTTTTTCCAGATGAGAAATTAACTCGCTGGGAACCCACCCCGATACTTCCCCACATAGTGGATGATATGGGAGTGGAAAAGCAGCAGCCCCAAGGACTCTTATCAATAAGGTCAAATAAACCAATTTTAATAAAGTCAAATAAACCAATTTTAATCTCTACCTTAACTATTGTCATCATCATTATATATATACTATTAATTAATATAAAAATTATTTAAATTTCAACAATAATATATATAAGATATTTACTATAAATTAATATCAATAAAATATTCTTAAAATATTATTAACCACGCTTTGCAAAAGGTCGAGGGTCGTACATTCACGACCGAATCGGGATCAAATGCATGTAACTCATAATCTATATTGGTAATATGAACGATATGTCTCAAGGTTCTCTAATGGAAGTCAAGACTTCTCCTTCCTTTTACTTACCTCAACAAGGCGACACTCTGATTCGAACTGGGGACGGCGAGGGCGAACTGCTTAGCACGTCTTTCTTTTTTTCATGAGATATTAAAGCTCTTAAAGTATGAAATATTAAAAGATGATGCAATTTAATTGTTTGATGTCCGGTACAATCTAATGATATTTATGAGAAGCCAGCAATAAGCATATTCAGGTCGGTTGGGTTTAATGTTGATTATGTAAAATTTAATGTATAGAATATTAAATGTTTAATAATAAATATTTGAGTATTTAATATTATGTTTGTTGGGTTTTTCATTTCTTTCAGAGGGCATGCAAGTGTTTTAGCTCGTTTGTATAATTAAAATATGTCATTTCAAAAAAACCTAAATTTATTTTATCATATGTCTTCATAAGTAACTTATGTCAAATCACGTAGATTTGACATACGCTACTTATATGTCTCCATAAGTAGCGTATGTCAAATTTTTTATATGAGGAAAGTGGAGTACGAGTCTCGGCCTGGAGCCGAGGAGGGTGGTGGAGGATCTATTGGGTAGTCAACCAACAAAATCTCTTCCTGAATTATGGAAGTCACCCAGTCCAAGGCGCATGTTGCAGCAGGGACAAAGTCACTGGTGCTAGGCGGGTCATGGGGGTCCAGAACTGTGTAGAGGAGGGAGTCTGAAGGAACCATAATTGGCTCTTCCAGAATCACTCCCTCTACAATGGCCATTGGAGGCATATTTTTCTCCCCATATCGACAAATCAGAGAGGTCAAAGAAGCCTGGGTGAACTTGGGAATTCGACGTTGCCTAGTAGTATAGTTGTACCAGGAAGGCCCTCTGTTAATCTTACCATGCTCCTATGGCATGGCGGTGAAGAAAAACCAGACTATAGGCGGCTTGAGAAATCACAGAGCAGGGAGAATGATAGGAGTGAAGAAATTATGCAATAGCTGAGCCGAGTGGGAGGAATCGTAACATACCCGGAGGAAGTGGGGGGGCACCAAGGGAGCTGAAATGACCTTATTTATGCATGCCTCCTGTACCCATCATCATCCAGAACCATGGCGCATTGAAGGCGCCATTAAACTTGGGCGAGGGAGCTTTTGAACCTACTTTGAAGCACCTTGAACATTGCCCTCCCTATGAGAAATGGGAGTGAGGGTGACAGAGGCTCTTTTAATACTAGGCTTTGCATGCTATCTACTTCGGGGACAAATTTTTCATTTGCCATTTAAAAAATTAAGTATTTGACCATTAAAAATGAAAAAAAACATGTAAATACAATATGTCACACAATGATTCTTCTCATCCATCCTCTACAACCATTGGAGCAACTTCTTCTGAACCAAGCTCAAGATGCTGCAGGGGCTGAGAACATAAGCCAACTTCTAATGAAGCATGTCCGACCCAACGACCAAGATTGCTCTCGTCCATTGCTCAAGCAATTTGGCCATCCTCCCAAGGAAAGCAGGGACAATCTGTCTAATGAAGACTCCCACCGTTGCCAAATAACTAGAGAGCATCATAAAAGTGCCCCAAGAATTAGTTCTAATTTTTATGTTTTAAGCTTCTCTTTCCTTTTTAAGTCTTACAATGTTCTAATGTCATAGAATACAACTCTTGCTACTTTACATTCTGTCCACTCATGCTTTTTTAATACTATATGCCTAGTTTCCCTTGTATGAACATGTTTTTTGATAGGATACTACAAGCATGGTTTTCCTTGCATGGGCAGGTTTTTTTTATGATGTTAGTTATCACCTTCGATGTTCAACAATGGGGCTTTCTTCTCTCATGCCACCGTGAATGATTCATGTATTTTCTCCCTATTCTAGCTTTACAAATTTTTTTTATTAACATTAAAAATAAAAAATAATATAGTTTATATTTTTTATAAATCCTAGTTTTAATAATAAAAATAATAATATAATTTTAAGGTCATTAAATTGATGTAATGAGATTTTCTGGTTTGTGAGACAATAAATTTTCTTTTAACTTTTAAAATTTATAAAAATGTATATTTTCTATTTTCCTCTAAATTTGAAACTATAACTTTTTAGGAAAAAATCCTTGTTTTTAAATGATCTACTCAAATACATACATGAGTGTGTTCCAGACTAAATAGATTTGAACTATAAATAATAGGTAATGATAAACCTATTGAATTATTAAATTCTTGCTGTACAGT